>RJWJ010040225.1:0-14068 GCA_004363605.1 Indri indri | reverse complement strand
TATACCCGTCCCCTCCTCCCCCTCCCCCCTCCCCCCTGCCCGACATCCAATAGATGTTATTCTTATATGTACACTTATGTGTTGTTCAGTTACTACCAATTTGATGGTGAGTACATGTGGTGCTTGTTTTTCCATTCTTGGGATACTTCACCTAGTAGAATGCGTTCCAGCTCTATCCAGGAGTATACAAGAGGTGCTATATCACCATTGTTTCTTAAAGCTGAATAGTACTCCATGGTATATATATATACCACATTTTATTAATCCACTCATGTGTTGATGGACACTTGGGTTGTTTCCACATCTTTGCAATTGTGAATTGTGCTGCTATAAACATTCGGGTGCAGGTGTCTTTGTCATAGAGTACCATTTGATCTTTTGGGTAGATGCCCAGTAATGGGATTGCTGGATCGAATGGTAATTCTACTTGTATCTCTTTAAAGTATCTCCATATTGCTTTCCACAGAGGTTGCACTAGTTTGCAGTCCCACCAGCAGTGTATGAGTGTTCCTATCTCTCCGCATCCACGCCAACATTTATTGTTTTGGGACTTTTTAATAAAGGCCATTCTCACTGGAGATAGGTGATATATCATTGTGGTTTTGATTTGCATTTCCCTGATGATTAGAGATGTTGAGCATTTTTTCATATGTTTTTTGGCCATTATTCTGTCTTCTTTTGAAAAGTTTCTGTTCATGTCCTTTGCCCACTTTTTGATAGGGTTGTTTGATTTTTTTCTTGTTGATTTTCCTGATAATCTCTTATTTTTTATCATCATACTATTTTAGGAAGAGGTACATTTGTTCATATTTTTAATCATTCTCAATCATGTTATAAAACAAAGCAGAATAGATAAAGCTAGATACATGAGTGTGGACCATATCTATCATCAATTTATCATCTTTAATAAATTTATCTGGCTCAAAACATAGAGTATTTTATAAATATATGAGATGACTCTTAAAAATATAAAGAAGCAAATAGGTGTGTCCCTTCCTTATTCCTCCTGTCTAATGTTTTAGTTCCATATTCCAGGGTAGTAAAAGGAGTCCTTTTTTTAATTATATCAGCTGACAGCGACAAGCAGTCAGCCTAATTCAACTAGCTGAAACTAGATTTCTCTTCCAACCAACACCCCTTTATCTAAAGTTTGTGTTTAACAAAACAAAATAGTACGTTTATGGAAAAAAAGAAAAATAGAGTGATCTTTTATTTACTCTTCAGGAGGCATTTGGGTATCATACCCAGCATCTACGGAAAGCTCTCTGCCTTATTGCATCCGTGCTGACCTGTGGGATCCTGCAGCTGGTGTTCTACTGGAGACCCCACTGGAGGGTGTGGGCCACCTGCATCCCATGCTCCTTGCAAGAAGCAGACACTGTTTTGCTGAGGACAACAGTGGGTGCCCTTCTGTTACCTATTTCAAATGCTGTGATCATGTCTTCTGTATGGCATCTGTAGCACAACCAGTGACTGGCGAGCATTCCAAGGGGTAGACCTTCCTCTGTTTAAAGAGTTTCCCTAGACCAAAATAGGACGTGGCAAAATTATGTCTAGAATCAGCCTGCTATCTCTTATTTTGACCAAGGACTGAAAGGCATTTCTTTTACGTTAGCCTGGAGACATTTCTACCTCATCAGGCTAATTGGCAATGTTCTTAGCCACTACATGAGCAGTGGCTGTCAATATTAAAACTCTTAGAGAGCATAACATGGGAATTTTCATTCAGATTTTCAAAAATATGTATTTTGGAGGCTATTAGACATTTTAAACATTTAGATGTCACTTAAAAATAGCTAGAAATGGTATTGTTAGGTAAAATTTTGTCAATATAAAGCTTTCCTGCAAAGTACATGTTTTGCTTTATTCTTTAGCACTGAAGTTATCAAATTTTGGTGTAAATCAGAATCACCTGAGAGGCTCAGTAAATCACAGACTGATGGCCCCATCCCTACAATTTTTGATTCAGTGGGTCTGTGGTGGAGCTGAGAATTTGCATTTCTAGTAAGTTCTGAGATAATGCTGACACTCTTGTTTGGAATGAAGTTTGTTCCAAACTTTAGGAACCATTGGTCTAGCACTTGGTGAGAATTTGGTTGATTGAGCACCGTGTTGAATAACACTTGAGAATTGCGTAAACTGGATTGTCTTTTCTAGGATGAATTTCAAAGGTATATGAGGAAGAAGGTACTCTGCCTCTACTTATCTACACTGAAGTTTCCTGTAAGCAAGAACCCAAAAGAATCTGTGGTGGCTGACTGCCACTCTGTCATAAACCAAGCTGTAATGAAGCCAGAACTAAAAGTAAGTCATTTAAAGAGTGCAATGTTAATGACATGTTTGCAGAGAAAGAATAAAATAAGTGTTTATTGAATGAAAGTTCTAAATATCACACTGTTGGGCTGGGAATGACAGCTATGAGACCCATGTGGAGACTGCATTGAACAATGCTCCCCTCTTTTGATGAGCTTCACCTTGTGAAGGGCACCTGTTCTGTCATATTTGTGATTGCAGATACGATGCATCCAGGTGCAGAAAATCAGGTATGTTTGGAACAACTTGGAGAAGCAGTTTCAGAAAGTTGGGTAAGTACGACTTTTACTCACCACTGTATCAAGATGTAGGGGAAGAACAGTGATCTGTTGTGTGCTATGAACTGAAGTGTGGTTCCTTTCCTGACCACATCCTAGGTTGCTGGAAGACAGCAACTCCTGCTATGACATCCATCACACATTTGGATTGGGTCTGACCAGTGAAGAGCAAGAGGTCAGGTAGGATTTATAGTAAACGCTGAGAGTGAACTCTTGCAGCAGAAAATGAAGCATCGAATGAGTTATCATCAGTGCATTGTTGACATAATGCTTCATCAACTTGATATAATCCAAGTTCATATACTGGCACCAGAGAGATATTCTAAATTATTCTCCTCTTAGGCAAACTTATTAAAAAGAAAAGACTAAAAGAGCAATGCAATCAAATAAAATTTGATCTTTCTCTCAGCCTTGTAAAACAGTCTTTGTGTTATATTTTTTTTATCCCATCCTCAAAAAATCTTGAGTCATTCCATCACCATCAGCTTCTTAATCCTCCAAATCCTCTGAGAGACAGAAAGACAATACTATTATTGCATTTTACTGTGAAGAAATAGCCCTGGAGATGAGGATTTTGATGGTTCGTTTACTTGTATTATTTGCCACTATATTGGCAGCACCTAGAACAGTGCCTGATTCATGGTAGGAGTTCAATAGATATTTCTAGGGTAAATGAATAAATTAATGCATTCATTCATATATTAACTAAATGCCTCTAAGAGGCTAGGTACTTTACAAGGAACCAGGGATCTAAAGATAAAGACTTAGTCATTGTCCCAGAGACGTTTACTGACTAGTGAGAAAGACAAAAATAGTGGCACAATCATAAGACCAGTAACTATAGATTCACATAGATTAGGAAATGCTCATGCCACTTACTAACTCACAGTGATATAGAGCCCCTGCTTCCTTCAACTATTATTTGAAGTGACAAATCCTGGTGGATCAAAAAGAAAAAAAACCCATTACAAATCTTCCCCAGAATCTTAATAATCACCTTCATTTCTTAACCTTTTGTAGGGACATTACCTGCCCAACCTTCTTTGCAGTCAGCCAGAAACACCAGTTCTCAAGCTAAGGAGAAACCTGCTACTTAAGACATAGGTTTTGGGCTCCACCCAAATAATTCTGATGATTCTGTAGAAACAGGGGGCACTTAGAGAAGAAGCTGCATTGTTAGCAAGCAACCCCCGTAATTCTCATACACACCAAGTCTGAGAATTGCTGTTGATTTAAGGTTCCCTGTGCAAGAACACTATAAAGAAATGAACCAGGCATCTAGACTAGGACAATATTGCAAAATGCCTTAGAAATGGTATCATGATGTAAGATTTCAGATGTGATGTTGAATACATTGAAATACAGAATTTTTCAAAATTATTAAGAACATTGGCTTAATAGCCCTAAGCACAAGATATTTAAAGGATTTATCTAGGACATTTAAGAAATCTTGTTGATAGATGTATATATACTCTGACTAGAAAGCCATTTCCACAGAAAGGATTTCCCATTAACGCAGCTACCTCATGTTTGTCCTTATTTATCAAGTGCAAGCTTTAATAAACATCATACATAATTAAATTTAAATCTGGTGTACACAATAAAGAACTTGACAATCTAATAAGCAAGACAAAGAGTACAGTTTCCCAAACATGATGAATAGAGGAGATAACCTACTTATAAACATGGGCATATTTTATTTTATAGGCATGTCTGTTTGGAGGGTGCAAAGTGTAAGTAGAATGTGGAACATTTTTCCCCCTCATTTTTTAGGATAAGACAGGGCCTTTTTAAAAAATTAAGTGTGATCAATTAATTGGTTGAATGATATGTAACCAATTTCCCAAATGGATTTAAGCTTGCTTGCATTAAAAAGCAAGGGTGCAAAATGGGCAACGAGGAAGAGGCATCCACAAGAATATCTGATGATCAAAAGCTACAGAGTTTAAATGCAAATTTTTCTGTGGGCTTCCTAGCAGCCAGGCAAAGAGAGAAAACATGACAGATTTACAAATTTCTCACTTTTCAGTAGCACAAGCTTATGCTTTAGCCTGGAGAGATATTGTCAGAAGGCATCAGGAAGAGAGCACATAAATTGTCCCAGGAGGTTCCATGTTCCTCTCTTCACTTATTATGAACTGAACTCAACTTTCCATCTTAGTGCCTGTCCTAGACAGGTCCATAGACACTTGAGGTGATTCTTTTATCTCACAAGAATGGGACCCTGTGGAAAAAAACAAACCTACCTGATTCCCCATCCAGCGAAGTAGTCTTCCGCTTAGGATAGCTTTTAAGTTGAGCATCGCCTCACCTTCTCTTTCACTCAGCCCATCCTGCTCCTGCTCCCTTTATTTAGGATCCTAAAAGTAGAAGGGCAACTTTCTGGCAGCAGAGATGGAAGGACACGCACCCCACCTGGAATTAACTCCAGACCAATCACCTTGCCAGTGACCCAGCTCTCTGGAGGAACAAAAGCCTTAATGGATAGGGTTTGTCAGTTTCTGTGGTGAGAATTCTACAACCATGGCCAATGTAAGCCACGTGGGGACATCACTGAGGGAGAAGTTGGGAAGAGACCCTAATCACGGGCTCAGTGATTCTGCAGGGCCAAACTTAATTCTCAAGACTGGCCGCGGCATTGAGTAAAAAGGCACGCTTGTCAGTGCTAGAGGAAAGGAATCCGAGTGACAGGCAGCAAAGGAAGGTGGGTTTGCCATCAACATGCAGCTCCAAGCTGGCACAGACCGTTTATGAGAAGACGGAACATCAGAAGGGAGGAAAGACGAAGTGAAAGGCAAGAGGGAGAGAGGGGGTGGGGCTGCCATGGGACCCTCCTCTCTTATTCCTCAGGCCTTGGGGGAGCAGAAGTCGGGAAAGAAATCATACTGAAGTGCCGTGACCTTTATCCCCTTTGAAAGTTCCACCCCTAGACAACGGCCCAGTAATAGATACTCAGCCATTAGGTCATTATGAATGGAAGCATCATGGAAGGGCTGGTTGGAGGAAAGGAGAGGGGCTTCATTCGTTCTTCTGGAAGCCATAACATAATCGCAACTCTTAACATTTAGTTAGAAGCCAATGAGCTACTTAAAAATATAACATGCATATACATATACATATATATATATGTAGCTTTTCTTTAAAATGAAATGCACAAAGTATTTAATACAAAATTAACTGAGATCAACATTCTCTTTCTTAATAAATTGGAATTATCAGGCCCACAGTCCTATGGGTCTGGTCACATTTAAAGTATGAAAATTACTTCACTGCAATGCCTTGTTTCAGAGCAGAGCCCTATGCGAGACCCGTAAACCTAAGTCCCGAATCTCCCTGATGAGATCCTTCCCTGGGTTTCTTTGCACCTCCATGGCTACTCCTGATGCCCTCCTAGTCCCTTCCCCATGGACTCTCATGCCTGGAAACACTCAGGGTACTTCCCCAAAAAGCTAACTGGAAGTGCCTCACTTAGCACATACAGAAGGCAGAAGGTCCTGAAAGAGCCCCGCTTTTCCTGAGGCTGTCAGGAAACAGGTGATTTAGGAAATGAAAGAAATGGACAGGCCAAAAATGAGGACTGGTGTGAAAAGCTAAAATGACTTTTCTGTCATTTGTAAAATGGAGCTTCTCTGTATAAATGTTCTGTTCAAGTACACAAGTAGGTTTAAGTACTGTTGAAATAGAGAGCTTGTTCCTTCCAGAAAGCAATTTCTCAAAATATAACAATCTTCTTATTTTTTAATGGGGAGGGTTCTTAGAGCAACCCACTTTTTATGCCACACAACTATATCCAAATCTCAAAACTCAGATGCCATATTTTTGGTCTCCCTTTATAAAGCAGGACTGTTCAGACTAGGGGATTGCCTAGCAGAATCACACGGGAACCTTCTCAAACTCTACATGTCTGGTTCCTAAAAATTCCAGGACCTGGAAGTGGGTTATGCCGGGATCTCCTGGCTTGACTGGAAAACTATAGTCATCCATAGACCCTGTCGGAGGCTTAGCAGAATGGAAGCAGTGAGGGTGGTCATGGGCAGTTTGAAAAAGCTCACCAGTAGTTCTAGATGCTCCTCCTTCCTCCCTGAGGGCTCTCACTCTAGTCTTCCCCACCTGGAGCCTGAAGTGCCTTCCGCACAACATATTCCTAACAGTTATCTGGTGAATAAATTCGTAAATGAATACAGGAATGAACAAATAAGCAAAATGGAAAGTGACATGGACCACTGCTGAAAGAAAGTACTCCTAGTCATCCACATTTGGTTTTTTCAGAAATAAATACATTCCAGCAGATTTGCTGTTATCTCCAGGCTGGAGGAAAGCTCAGTGATCTCTCACGTTCAGGCCATAGCACAGAAATCCCCTCCACAAGTTCCCTGTTGAGAAACTGTTCAACTTCTTCTGGAGAGGGACCACCTACCTCCAAAGCAACTAGTCCCCTAATGAATAATGAGAAATTTTAGGCAAGTCTGCTCAATTTTATTTAGCCTATGTTGTTCTGTGAGGCCACCTAGAACAATTCCAGGACTTCTTTTGCCTGCCAGCTTGTCGGATTGTTAGTCAGGGAATGTAATCTCTCTTGTTCCTTGGGCCTTTCCTCATGTGAACCAGCTTCGAGTCTCATATTTCTGCTGCTTGCTCAGCCATTGGTAACACCCCTGAAAATTCTGCTTGGCCTGTGCTGAGATTGAGATAGATAGGTACATGATCCCTAAGCACACACTAGCTTTTGGCAAGAGACAGTAGAAAAGAGGAAGCAGAAAAGGGCTTGCCCAGTTGTGATTTAAACATGGCCCAGATAAACCCTAAAGAGGATAATCTACGGCAAGTGTTGATCCACTAGATCCCAGTCTTCGTGGCATCTGAGCTCTTCTCTCTTAATGGTAGTATCAGAAACCAGCGCAGCAAGCAGGGAGAGCCAGAGAGCGGCAGGCCCTAGGCTTGCTTTCTAAACTGGCTTTCCACAGTCTGCGTGCAGCTCTAGCTACGGGTCACGAAGACCCTCATTAATTAATTCCACTATTTAGGGAGCATCCTCTGTGTCAGACACTGTACTCCAGAGTTAAAAACTCCATTCTTGCCTTTAAAGAGGCTCTAGAAAATCTGAGGAGAAAAACATGTGAATATATGTTATAATCCAGTGAAGTAAGTACTATTACTAAGCAAGGGTTGTTGGAAGAGAGAAAAATACAGTTAATTATGCTGGAGGGAATAGGACTCCAAAGATAGCTGCCATTTATTGAGAACTTGTCATGTCCTAGGCACCTGTGCTAAATGCTTTACATATTTATCTCATACACTACTGACAGCAATTTTATTAGAATGTTTTATCGAACCCACTGCAAAGATGAGATAACCGAGGCTCAGCCCTCATTCAACTATCCATTCACTCATTCAACACATAATTCTTGAGCGTATTTTATGTATTAGGTCCTGTTTCAGACATCTAGGATATATGAATGTCTTCTGGAAGCCTATATTACAGTGGAGGATACAGTTCACTTCCTGAATGCTTTTTAACATGTAAGAAAAGAGGTGTAATTTTAGGTAATCATATAGGTAAGTTTAAGGAGATAAAGAGAATCTGCGTTGGCAGCTGGAGTAGCTATTTTAAATAGCTCTGTTAGGGAAAGCCCCAGTAAGGAGGTGCTGGGTAGAGATCTTTGGTCTCACTCCAGTATAACAGAGAGCTGAGTTCAAGTTTATATGACTTCTCTGAGACCAAAGATCCCTCATGCAGGTTCTCCGTGTTGGTGCTTGCTGAGGCTGGGTTGTGAAGTGCAGTCACAGAGACCATGGTCTGAAGCCCGGCTCTGCCTCTTTCTAGCCCTGAGACTCTGGGAAAGCTAGTTTATTGGAACATCAGTTTTCCTTATAATAGATGCTAATATGAAATCTCATAGGGATACAGTGATGATTAACGGAGTTAATGCATGAAGGCTAAGTGCAGTTTCTGACGCTCCCATTTCTGCTTTAAAGTTATATCGTCATGATTGATATTAGATGTGTGCTCCTTTGGCTAAACACCCACACTGAATAGTTTTCCTATTGGTAAACTGAGGATATTAGTCCTTTCCCTTGGACTATTGTGAGGGATCAAATGAATCTTTTGTAGGAACTTTGTAAATTGTAAAATACTTCACAAACATGAGGACTTTTTATTGTGATGTACTTATGTATTTCACCTTGTATATAATGTACACATTCACAAGGTGTTGGCCATGAAGAACATACATCATCTTCCAGTTCATTTGCTCATTCATTCACATATTTATTCGGTTCATATACTGAGGGCCTGTCCTAGGTGCTGCTTTGGGATTATGTTTCAAAAGAACTTGCACATTATGTTTTAATTGAAGCCACAAAATCTCTAAAGAGCAGAGGTGACTTCTGCTTAGTCTGGCCTGTACTCACTTATCACCGAGCTTGTAAGTGTGACACTAATGGATGGTCTATCTCCTGCAGAAGACTGGTGTGTGGGCCCAATGCCATTGAGGTTGAAATCCAACCCATATTGAAGCTGCTTGTTAAACAGGTAACTAACTGATTTCCTTTTGAAAAACAATTATTTCTGCCCCTTATTTCTTACTTCCTAGTACTCAGGGGACTATTACACAGCACATACTTTGATGTGAATGAAATCTTGTTTAATGCAACTTCTTTTTGTTATTGGTTCCTTGATTTTAGTCGATACTTTTTCTGTCTATGAGGTTTCTTTTTCTTATTTCCGTAAATATAGATATATGTTTTCCAAGATTTCTAACTAGTCCTTTTCAATAACCACTTATTTTAAATTCAAATCCACTTTAAGACCCCTTCCCAGTGTGAGGGCCAGATTTCTCTTTCATGATCTCTTATTTGTTAGTTTTGTTTTCTTAAGTTTTTGATGGTAGTTTTGGTGGTAGTGGAGAGGTTGTTTAGTCAGCTCAAGCTGCTGTAACAAAATATCATAGATTGGTTAGCTTAAATGACAAATATTTGTTTTTCACAGTTTTGGAGGTTGGGAAGTCCAAGATCAAAGTCCCTGCATATATGATTCCTGGTGAGAGCCAGCCCACTCTCGGGCTTGCAGACCACCAAAACTTCTCTCTCTGTTCTCACACGAGAAAGAAAGCTCTGGTCTCTTTCTCTTCTTATAAGGACACTGATCCCATCATGGGGGCTCCACCCTCCTGACCTCATCTAAACCAAATCACCTCCCAAAGGCTCCACCTCCAAATGCCATCACATTGGGGATTAGGGCTTCAACATAAGAATTTGGGGGAACACATTTAGTCCACATCATGGGGCAATTTTATTACTTCTATGATTTCTGAGGATTTGAAACACATTATTTGGTCTTTTTCAAATTGCTATATTATTTTTATTTTCTTGGGAGTAACTTCTTCCTTTGTTAGTGTTTTGGTTTGTTTTTTTTTGTTGTTGTTGTTCGTTTTTTACAATATTTCCCTTGTGTGCTTCGAAGTTATTACTTTTTTGTACACTTTCCTTAAGTGAGACATTCTCTCCCTCCATTTTTCTTTTTCTCCTTGAGCTGCTGTCCCTCTTTGATGGCTTTGTATTTACCTCCAACTGGCCCCATGGGGACCTTGGTTCAGGATCAGGCCTGTATTGGAGGTTTGGGTCCCTGTCCCTTAGGGATTTGTCAGATGCAGGCCCTGAGCCAGGGTGGCCCAGTTCACAGTTGTCCTGTGGACTCTGTTCTGTTCTCTCCCATTGCACCCTTGGCTGGCGAGCCATCGTAGATTGTGACTTTGTTCAGCCCGTGCTCTGAGACAGGAAGCACACTGCCGCCCCTGTTTTCCATCATAAGCCCAGGGGGGCACTTTCTGTCTCTACTCTCCCCAGAAATGAGCTCCTAGCTGTTGCTATCTATCCCTTGTCTGGAACCCACTAGGTAGATGATGTTGGTGCCTACTCAATGCTGCATGTTTCTAGTGTCTTCTTTTTTAAAAAAATTATTTTTTATTTCAAAATATTAAGGTAGTACAAATGTTCTTATTACATGGATACCTAATATAAAGCTTAAGTTGGGGCTTTTAGTGTGCCCATCACCAGAATAATGTTCATTGTACCTGACAGGTAAGTTTTAACCCCTCATCCCTTCCCACTCTGCCTCCTTCTTGTTTTCCAATGTCCTTTACACCTCTTTGTGCGTATGTGCACCCATCGTTTAGCTCTCAATTATGAGAGAATATGTGTGGTGTTCATTTTTCCATTCCTGAGATACTTCACTTAGGATAAGGATCTCCAGTTCCATTCAAGTTACTACAAAAGGCATTATTTCATTCCTTTTCATAGCGTATTAATACTTCATGGTATGTATATATATATACCACATTTTATTTATCCACTCATGAATTGAAGGGCACTTAGGTTGATTTCACATTTTTGCAATTGTGAATTGTGCTGAGATAAACATTCTAGTGCAGGTGTCTTTTTGATAAAATGACTTCTTCTCCTTTGGGTAGATACCCAGCAGTGGGATTGCTAGTTCAAATGACAGGTCTACATTTATTTCTTTGAGGAACCTCCACAGTGTTTTCCATAGAGGCTACACTAACCTGCAGTCCCAACAACAGTGTATAAGCAATCCTATCTCTCTGTATCCATACCAGCATCTATCATTTTTTCACTTTTTAATAATGACTATTCTGACAGGGATAAGGTGGTAACTCATCGTCGTTTTAATTTACATTTCCCTGATGATTAGTGACGTTGAACATTTTTTTCATATGGTTTTTGGCCATTTGTCTATCTTCTTTTGAAAGACTTCTGTTCATCTCTTTTGCCCCTTTTTAATGAAGTGGTTTGTTTATTTCTTGCTGATTCATTACAGTTCCTTATAGATTCTAGATTTTAGCCCTTTATTGGATGAAAAGTTTGCAAATATTTTCTCCCATTCTGTAGGTTGTCTATTTGCTCTGTTGATTATTTCATTTGCTGTGCAGAATCTTTTTAATTTAATAAAGATCCATTTATTTATTTTTATTGTTGCTGTATTTACCTTTGGGGTCTTAGTCATAAATTCTTTGCTTAGACCGATGTCGAGAAGAGTTTCCCCTACATTTTCTTCTAGCATTGTTATGGTTTCATGCATTACATTTAAGTCTTTTATCTGTCTTGCATTAACTTTTGCATATGGGAAGAGGTAGAAGTCCTGTTCATTCTTCTGCATGTGGCTATCCAGCTTTCCCAGCAGCATGTATTGAATAGGGCTTCCTTTCCCCAGTGTATGTTGTTGTCTGCTTTGTCAAAAATCTATTGGTTGTAGGTGGATGATTTTATTTCTGGGTTCTCTATTCTGTTCCATTGGTCTATGTCTCCATTTTTGTGCCAATACCATGCTGCTCGGGTTACTATAGCTTTGTAGTATAATTTGAAGTCAAGTAATGTGATACTCCAGATTTATTCTTTTTGCTTAAGATTGCATTGGCTATTCGGGCTCTTTTTGGATTCCAAATGAATACAATTATTTTTTCTAGATCTGTGAAATATGATGTTGGTATTTTGATGGGGATTGCATTGAATCTGTAAATAGCTTCAGGAAGTATGGACGTTTTAACAATGTTGATTGTACCTATCTATGAGGATGGGATATTTTCCCATTTGTATCATCTATGATTTCTTTCATCAACGTTTTATAGTTCTCTTTGTGGAGATCTTTTACTTCTTTGGTTAAGTATATTGCTAGATATTTTATTTTCTTTGCAGTGTTATAAATGGTATTGAGTCCTTGATTTTACTCTCAGAGTACCTATTGATAGTATATAGAAATGCTACTGACATTTGAACACTGATTTTGTAACCTGAGACTTTGCAGAATATATTTATCAATTCTAAGAGTCTTTTGGTGGAATCTTCAGGGTTTTCTAGATATAAGATCACATCATTGGCAAAGAGGGATAGTTTGACTTCCTCTTTCCTGATTTGGGTGCCCTTTATTTCTTTCTCTTGCCTGATTGCACTAGCGAGGACTTCCAGTACTATGTTGAATAGAAGTGGTGACAGTAGACACTCTTGCCTTATCTTGTTCTAGTTCTTAGGGGGAATGTTTTCAATGTTTACCCATTCAGTATAATGTTGGCTGTGGGTTTGTCATAAATGGTTTTTATAATTTTTAGGTATTTCCTTCTATGTCTAGTTTGTTGAGAGTTTTTATCAAATACTTTTCAGGATCTATTGATATGATCATATGGTGTGTTTGTTTTTATTTCTGTTTATGTGGTGAATCACATTTATTGATTTGCATGTGTTAAACCATCCTTGCATCCCCAGAATGAAACCCATTTGATCCTGGTGAATTATCTTTTCAACGTGCTGTTGAATTCAGTTTGCTAATATTTTGTTGAGGATTTTTGCATCTATGTTCATAAGAGATATTCGTCTGTAGTTTTCTTTTTGTTGCTGTTGTGTCCTTTCCTGATCTTGGTATCAAGGTGATACTGGATTTATTGAATTTGTTAGGGAGGATGCCATGGAATAATTTCTGTAGTATAGGTATCAGTTCTTCTTTGAAGTTCTGGTAGAATTTGGCTGTGAATCAGTCTGGTCTGGGACTTTTATTGTCGAGAGATTCTTTATTACTGCTTCAATCTCACTACTCATTATTGGTCTGTTCAGAATTTTTATTTATTCCTGATTCAGGTTTGGGAGGTTTTGTGTTTCCTCTACATCAGCAGTCCCCAAACTTTTTGGCACCAGGGACTGTTTTCATGTAAGACAATTTTTCTGTGGACTGGGGAGCAGGGGGATGGTTTCGGGATGATTCAAGTGCATTACATTTATTGTGAGCTTTATTTCTATTATTATTACATTGTAATATATAATGAAATAATTACACAGCTCACCATAGGTTAGGGACCCCTGCTCTACATTTTCTAGTTTATATGCATAGAAGTTTTGGTAGTGTTCACAAATGATATTTTGTATTTCTGTGGAATCAGTTGTAATGTCCCCTTTTTCATTTCTGATTGTGCTTATCTGAGTCCTTTCTCTTCCATTTCTGATTAATCTGGCTAGTGGTCTATTGATTTTGTGTATCTTTTCAATGAACCAACTTTTTGTTTTGTCGATCCTTTGTTTTTGTTTGTTTGTTTTTGATTTCCATTTCAATTAGTTCTGCTCTGAGCCGTGTTATTTCTTTTCTTCTGCTGGCTTTGGGTTTGGTTTGTTCTTCTTTTTCTAGTTCCTTGAGATGTAACATTAGGTTGTTAATTTGTGAACTTTCTGTCTTTTTGATGTAGGCATTTAAGGCATTAAATTTCCCCTTACAACTGCTTTTACTGTATCCCATAGATTTTGAAAATTTGCATCTCCTTTGTGGTTCAGTTTGATTTTATTTCCATTTTAATTTCCTCATTGACCCAAAGATCATTCAGCAGTTAGTTGTTTAAGATCCATAACTTTTTTTTTTTTTTTTTTTTTTTTTTTTTTTTTTTTTTTTTTTTTTTTTTTTTTTTTTTTTTTTTTTTTTTTTT
>RJWJ010040224.1:0-14083 GCA_004363605.1 Indri indri | reverse complement strand
GTAAACTTGGACATAGATGGGTAGAGATATATAACTTGAGATATGGTCAAAATATAAAAACAGAAATACTTGATAATAAGCATGCTATTTTTAAAATTATGCTTCTATAAATATATGGCTGCTTAATAAGTAATTGATAATTGTATACCCCGTTACTTATGTAATGACTTTAAGACAGTTTTTTTTTATTTCAGTATATTACAGGGGTACAAACGTTTAAGTTACATATATTGCCTTTGCCCCACCCAAGTCAGAGTTTCAAGCGTGTCCATCCCCCAGATGGTGTGCACCACACCCATTAGGTGTGTATATACCTATCCCTGCCTCCCCCGCATCTGCCCGACACCTGATGAATGTTATTACCATCTGTACACTTAAGTGTTGATCAGTTAATACCAACTTGATGGTGAGTACATGTGGTGCTTGTTTTTCCATTCTTGTGATACTTCACTTAGTAGAATGGGCTCCAGCTCTATCCAGGAAAATACAAGAGGTGTTAGATCACCATTGCTTTTTGCAGCTGAGTAGAATTCCATGTATACATATACCACATTTTATTAATTCACTCATATATTGATGGGCACTTGGGTTGTTTCCACATCTTTGCAATTGTGAATTGTGCTGCTATAAACATTCTAGAGCAGATGTCTTTTTTATAAAATGTCTTTTGTTCCTTTGGGTAGATGCCCAGTAATGGGATTGTTGGATCAAGTGGTAGTTCTACTTGTAGTTCTTTGAGGTATCTCCATATTACTTTCCACAGTGATTGTACTAAGACAGTTTTTTATAACACTTTTAGATTAATTAATCTTCCAAATGCACAATTCCAATCATATCCTTTCAATGCAAGTAAGTGTTCAGTGGATGTCTACTGTCTATAAACAATGGGCTATATACTCTCTGGCATTCAAGGCTTCCACACCACGAATTGAACCTTTCCAGAGGTGTCCTCCCATTTACTCTTCCCTCCTCCACGATTCAGTCAAATACAGTATGCACTTCCAGCTCATGGTCTATATTTTTAGTTGATTTTTTTATAGTGGTAAAATGCACATAACTTAAAATTTACATCTTAACCTTGTCGAAGTGTACAATTCAGTGGCATTAAGTATACTCACAATGTTGTGCAACCATTATGACTGTTCATTCCTAGACCTTTTTTATCATCCCAAACAGACACTCCATACCCATTAAACAATAACTTGCTATTTCTCCTACCTCCAGCCCATGTCAATCACCATTCTACTTTCTGTCTCTATGAATTTGCCTATTTTATGTATCTCATATAAGTGAAATCATACAATATTTGTCCTTTTGTGTCTGGCTAATTTTACTTAGTACAATGTCATCAGTGTTCATCCATGATGAAGCATGTGTCATAATTTCCTTTCTTTCTAAGGCTGATATTATTCCATTGTATGCATATACTACATTTTTTTAAATTAATAGACTTTATTATTAAGAGCAGATTAAGGTTTATAGAATTTTTTTAAATTTTCTTTTTATTTCAGCATATTACGGGGATACAAATGTTTAGGTTACATATATTGCCCTTGCCTCACCTGGGTCAGAGGTTCAAGCCTGTCCATCCCCCAGACGATGCACACCTCACCCATTAGGTTGTTTATACCCATCCCCTCCTTCCCCCTCCCCCCTACCTGACACCCGATGCATATTATTACTATATATGCACTTAAATGTTGATCAGTTAATACCAATTTGACGGTGAGTACATGTGGTGCTTGTTTTTCCATTTTTGGGATACTTCACTTAGTAGAATGCATTCCAGCTCTATCCAGGAGAATATAAGAGGTGCTATGTCACCATTGTTTTTTGTGGCTGAGTAGAACTCCATGGTATACATATACTACATTTTATTAATCCACTCACGTATTGATAGGCACTTGGGTTGTTTCCACATCTTTGCAGTTGTGAATTGAGCTGCTATAAACATTCTAATGCAGATGTCTTTTTTATAGAATTTCTTTTGTTCTTTTTGATAGATACCCAGTAATGAGACTGCTGGATCAAATGGTAGTTCTATTTGTATCTCTTTGAGGTATCTCCATATTGCTTTCACAGAGGTTGTACTAGTTTGTAGTCCTACCAGCGGTGTATGAGTGTTCCTATCTCTCGGCATCCATGTCAACATTTATTGTTTTGGGACTTTTGATAAAGGCCATTCTCACTGGAGATAAGTCATATCTCATTGTGGTTTTGATTTGCATTTCCCTGATGATTGGAGATGTTGAGCATTTTTTTTATATATTTGTTGATCATTATTCTGTCCTCTTTTGAAAAGTTTCTATTCATGTTCTTTGCCCATTTATCGATGGGATTGTTTGATTTTTTTCTTGTACAAATCCCCAACAAAATTTTAGCAAATTGAATCCAACAGCACATCAAAAAAATAATTCACTGTGACTAGGCGGGCTTTATCCCAGAGATTCAAGGCTAGTTCAACACACACAAATCTGTAAATGCAATTCACCACATAAATAAAAGCAAGAACAAAGACCATATGATTCTCTCAATAGATGCAGAAAAAGCGTTTGACAAAATCAAGCACATCTTTATGATAAAAACTCTTAACAAAGTAGGCATAGATGGGACATACCTTAAAATTATTAAGGCCATATACAATAAACCCACAGCCAATATCATACTGAATGGGGAAAAATTGAAAACATTCCCACTTAGAGCTGGAACCAGACAAGGTTGCCCACTATCTCCACTTCTATTCAACATAGTGCTGGAAGTCCTTGCTACAGCAATTAGACAAGAGAGTGGAATTAAGGGCATCCAAATGGGGGCAGAAGAGATCAAACTCTCACTCTTTGCTAATGATATGATATTATGCCTAGAAAACCCCAAGTATTCAATCAAGAGACTCCTGGAATTGATAAATGAATCCAGTAAAGTCTCAGAATACAAAATCAATGCACACAAATCAGAAGCATCCATATACGCCAATAACAGTCAAGCTGAAAATCAAATAAAAAATGTAGCACCTTTTACAATAGCCTCAAAGAAAATTAAGTATCTAGGAACATATTTAACAAAAGAGATGAGAGACATATACAGGGAGAACTGCGAAACACTAAGAAAAGAAAATGTAGAAGATGTAAACAGACGGAAAATCTACCTTGCTAATGCATTTGCAGAATCAACATTGTTAAGATGTCCATGCTACCCAAAGTGATCTACAGAATTAATGCAATCCCTATCAAAGTGCCATCATCATTCTTTACAGATCTAAAAAAAATAATTCTATGCTTTGTATGGATCAGAGAAGACCTTGTATAGCCAAAGCAATCTTAAGCAAAAAGGGCAAACTGGGAAGTATCAGTCTACCAGACTTCAAGCTTTATTACAAGGCTATATTAACCAAAACTTCATGGTACTGTCACAAGAACAGAGATATAGACCTTTTGAACAGGACTGAGAACCCAGAAATGAAACCATCCACATATTGTAATCTAATCTTTGACAAAGCAGACAAAAATATACACTGGGGAAAAGAATCCTTATTCAATAAATGGTGCTGGGAAAACTGTATAACTACATGCAGAAGATTGAAACTGGATCCCCACCTCTCACCTCTTGCAAAAAAATCAATTCACAATGGATAACAGACTTAAACCTAAGTCATGAAACCTTAAGAATCCTAGAAGAAAATGCAGGGAAGACTCTTTCAGACATTGGCCTAAGCAAAGAATTTATGATGAAGATCCCCAAAGCAATCACAACCGCAACAAAAATAAATAAATGGGACCTGATCAAATTAAAAAGCTTCTGCACAGACAAGGAAACTATCATTAGAGCAAGTAGCCTACAGAATGGGAGAAAATATTTGCTTTCTACACATCTGATAAAGGGCTGATAACAAGAATCTGTGATAATAGAAACATTTAATGCTATGATTTTTTAAAGCTTTCCTAAATTGAAATAATACAAGCACTGCTTTAGCTTATATCACAAATTCTGCTATATCCCAATTTCATTTTCTAAAATCTTTTGTAGGTAATAACTTTCATTATTTTCTTGTTTCTTATTTCTTTTGCAAAAATTAACCCCAAACCACTCTATATTCTCTTTCTATTTGTAGGAAAAATAACATACTATAGATTTTTTCTCTTTCCTTTCCTTTTTTTTTTATTTAACATTTTCCTCATAATTATTCTATATTCATAGTTATTATAGTTCACAGAGATTTTCTTCTGTTTTACACTGCATAGCATTGCATTTTATAATGTATCATATTTTATTTAATTACTCTCCCAAGTATGGGCACTTAGATTGTTTCTAATACTTTGCAAGACTATAAGAAATAACCTTCTGATTATGAAATTGTTTATTGTTGGAAGTGTATCTTCATGATAGACTTCTCTAAATGGAGTTTCTGTATAAAAAGTTAAGTTCAAATGAGGTTTGTTTGGTGTTGCCAACAAAACCTTCAGAATGGTTTTGCCACTGGATTTCTACCAGCATTGCATGAAAGTAGTTCCCCCCCGCCCCCAGCCTTTCTAATTGCATTCACTAATACTTCTGGTACAATGTTAATTGTGGCAGATAGTAGTCAGACTTTGTTGAATTTGGTTAAAATGTCTCTAATGTTTGCTACGCATGTAAGATACTGACTTTAGCATTAAAGTATTCCTCAATTCTTTTTAAACTTTTTAAACATTAAAAATAATGTTAAATAATAATTTATTAAAATTATTTTCAGCATCTATGGCAATAAGTATATCTTTTTCCTTTAGATATATTAATATGTTACATGATATTAGTGGATTTTCTATTATTAATAATAATATGGAACCAACATTGAATTACTGGATTTAATATCACTCATTTTGTATTATTTAATGTTATCTTGTGTTCTCTATTATGATATTCTATTTAATATTTTTGCATCAATATTTATACACCATATCGATCTCTTTTTTGTGTTATCTTCATTAGGTTTAAGGGGCAATGTTTTCCTTGTTTTATAAAAGAAAATAGGATGTTTTATTTTTAGAAATGTTTTAGAACAATTTATATGGTATTAGTACTATCTGCTCTTCAAAAGTTTGCTTGAATTTCCCAATGTGATCATATGCATCTGCCCCTGGTGCTTTTTTGTGAGATAAACCCAATTTTTATTCCCCCCACTCGCATGATTCAGCCATATGGAAATACTTACAGTTACTTAACTTTTAATTCCCTTCTATTGTTTTATTCTCTGCCACAGCTGCCCCATTTATCTGAAATGGTATTCTTTGCTTAACAAGTTCTTACTTCTTACTCAATATGTAACTGCTATATTATTTGTTTTGTAATGCTTCTCCTGATTTTTCTGTTTCTTTTTTTGAGCTGATCCTCCTCTGTAAGCATATTGGACTTACCTCCAGGGTATTATTATCTTAATGCATTTAAGCTCTTTTTGTATTTTTCACCTTTATTGAAGAAATTGTGAGCTCTATAAGGTATTATGTCTTGCTTTTGTATTCTTTATAGCTAATGTAGTGCCTGGTACGTAGTTGGTTCTAAATAAATCATTTGAATGAATCTTAACTGAGTATTTTTAGAAAAAATTCTCTATACAACAACCAGTACATATTTATAACAGTAAAATGATCATTTAGGTACATTCAATCCAGATATACTAAGTGCTTAGATTCTTCTCAATAAATGAGAAAAAAATTAAGTTTATCTATTTGGATAAATATCAGCCAAATTTGTGTATCTTTGGGGTTCTTTATAAGTCTAAATATTGGTTTTGTAGCAAGAATGAACTTCATTAATAGAACATAGTAAGGGAGCATCTCAAAGATGTACATAATAACTATAGACATAACTGCCACAATGGAGAGAAAGCCTGTGTGCTTATAAAAGCCTTAGGAAAAGAAAATAAAAATTTGAGTGTTAGCACAAAATTAAAAGTTATATATTTGGCAATTTAAAATTTGTATTAGAGCTGTTATTCATGGGAAGTGCTACATAGTAGCCATGGAAATTAGCAACAAGTAATTCTTTTCAAAGAGTTTTAATGATTCTTGAGGTAGGCTGAATAAAACCATCAAAGATGGCCATTACCAAATGCCAAGAATCTGGGAATATCTTAGCTTACATGGCAAAAGGAACTTGGCAGATATAATTAAGGATCTTCAGATGGAGAAATTATATCCAGGTTGGTCTTGTGAAATCACAAAAGTCCTTTTAAAACAGAGATAGTAGGTCAGAGAGGAGAAAAAATACTTTCCTATTCATTTTGAAGATGAGGGAGGGGCCATAAGCCAAGGAATATAGATGGTTTGTAGAATCTGAAAAAGCCAAGGAAATGGATATCCGCTAAAGTCTCCAGAAGGAACATATCCCTAGGGTCTCATCTTAGAGTTCTGACTTTTAAAACTATAACAATACATATGCCTTCTTTTAAATCATTAAATTGCAGTAATTCCTTTTAATAGTAATAGGAAACTAATACAATTCTGCGTGGAGATCAACTAGTTTCCCAATACATTCACCACTAACTTCAAAAACTCTGTTGCGTAGTTAAGGAAACCAAAGGATTTGGCTTACAAAGTGAGTGAATGTATGCTATAAATAAAAATGGTATTATCATTTTTTATATAAGTGGTTTTCTCTGAAGGAATTAACCAAGAAGGTTAGGAAGATTCACCTGGTATTTTTTTTTTTAACTTTACTAAGGAAAGAATTCTGGAACTTAACAGCTTCTAGGACCTTACAAGGCAATAGTGAAGGATTCCAATTATAGTAAGTTTAAACAGTTAAAGTCCTGAGTTTGGCTTTCATTTATCAGTAAATAATAATAATAATAATAAAATCCTTCACATATTAATATTATTATTTCTGTTTTTTAATATTACTTTTACAACTACACCTACACATTTTAACATCGAGACCCTTAGAACTTAAGTTTTTATATTTTTTGATGATGAAATGACTCAAAAAGTCTAAATTAGACAGAGCAAACATGGTTCACACAGCAGAGTTCTTCAGCAATTATTTTCTTTGTAAAATACATGTAAACATTTCCTTGAATCTTAAAGAGTGATTGAAAATGTAGTAGGCATTTAAACTGATAAGCCCAATTTACAACAAAATAATGAAGTAATACTTTTTAAAATTTATATTTCTAGAAGCAATGTGATTAAGTTTGGATAGAGTCATAGCAGTGCTACTTTTATTATAATTTAGAAATGTAATAGCACTTATATATCTAGGCATGACACATACAAGTATTTTCCAAGTCCTTTCCTTTGACAAAACTTCAAAGCAAATGCAGAACTAACTTTAAAGATTCCCTAGTGGCACAATTAGCACTTCCAGATCTTCTAATTAATCACTGGGGACACTTAACTAATGAGAATTTAACTCCTTATTCAAAAAAGTTTTCTTTAAGCCATGGTACTACTTTAATTTTTTAAATAGTCACTTGTTAGGTACACGCAGTTCAATACTAATGAAAACATGTTTGAGAGGTGAATCCATGTGAACCTTTTTACCAGGTGAGGTATTCATACCTGTTAGAGCTATTGTGGCTACTTCAATATCTACTTTCTCTGGAGTCATTTAAAAACCCAGAGTTAAAATTAGTATTAATCACACATCTTTTCAAGGATGTAAAAGAACATAATAATTGACAGTTGATTAATTTTTCTTTCAGAGACACTGACAGTATCATTAAAGTGATAGTGCTACTTAAAATACATGTTATTATAGAACATTAAATGTTAATTTATCTATATATTGGTTAAAAAATTTATATGGAATTATATTCCTGAAAATACAATTGAAGTAATTACAAAATATGATTTAATATGTACTTTTTATCATTGTACATATCTCAATATAATTAGACCAATATTTTTGTACTTAATGACTAGTATCAAGTAAGTTTATATAAGTAATTTGGAGATTGGCTCCTTATATCAAGAAGTTTTACATATTTGAACAGTCTAAGGACATAGATTATGTTTGGACTTTATTTCAATTTTATACCCTTTCACTAGTATATTCTCAATCTTGGGGCTTAAGGTCTAGGTATAAGCAGAGGCAGGCATAAGTTGACAGCAACAAAAATTCCCAGTAACTTGAGAGCAAATCATAAATCTATCTGCTCAGGAAATATTTAAGGAGCACCTACTATGTGTTAGGCACTCTTCTAGGATTTGGAGAAGTAACAGTAAGAAAAGCATACAGATCTCCTGCTTTTATGGATCTTATATTTCAGTGACTGTGAATCAGCACGAGGAATCTCTCAGTGACAGGTTTGAAGAGAGCTGCTGACCTCTGCTTTTTTCATGGAGGAGGGCACATATGGGCAATTCTTACTCAAACCACACATAGTCAATGGATTATGGAAAACCATTGTAATTAATGGCATTAATTTATATTCCAAAATGAGTTGTAAGATTATTTATATAAAATAAAATTGCAGAAACAGTCACTTGTGTGAAGTACTTCAAGAACGACATAATAAAACAATGTAATTACTGTGAACTAGAACTTAACTGCTAGTACTTACATATCACTGCAAATATAAAAACAGATAAGAAGACTATTTATGGTTGGAATCAGCATTGTTCATTGGACCTTGTATTGTTATACTATTTTACAGAGATTTGGAGCTAGTTATAGGAATTAGTTCTACTTTGTGAATAAAGGATGGAATCATGTTTCAAGCCCTGTTGTATAAGACAATAATCAAGCAGTAAATAGACAATTATTTAACTCTTCTTTCACATGTAGTCCTATGATATAAGTTGTACTGCAGAGTGATAAAAACATGGCCCTCAGAAAACAAGTAGATATTTAACTTTGCCACTTCTTAGTTCTGTTACCTTAAACATAATTAATTCTCGGTGGATTTTGTGGTCTTTATATATGAAATAAGGCTCGTTTTGGTTTGTTTTGAGGATAAGATATGATACAATATCATAGGTGAAATCATCTACAACTTGTGGCATATGGTATGTACTCAATGAATATTAGCTTCATTTCTTCTGTTTCAACCATTTTAGGAATATGCTAATATTACCAACAGAGCATTATTATTTACAAGACATATTTTTTGACCTTAGATTTAAATATCATGACATTTTAAGTGAAATAAACTTAAAAGTAATTATTATCACTCCAGGTATAAAGTTTCATTTTAAAAAATAGCCCAGATGTATACTGATAAAAACATAAATTTTCTGGAAAAATTCCCATTAAGGCTTCAGTTTATTCCAAAGCATCTTACCAGTTGTTTTACCAGGTAGCAGGTTACAACTATAAATAAAATACTTGAGAAAATCTTAGATCAAAATGAGAAGGGAACATGCAAACATTTACGTTTGGTATTTTCTCGTATTAGTTGACTTTCCTGCAATGACTCAACTAAGAACATTCTGTGTTCATTGCCCAGAAAAGAGAAGGCACAGAAGAAATTTGAGTGCAAAGGGAGCCTAGTTCCACCTATGATATTCAAAAAGAATTCCCACAACTTGGAAGACGGATGAAAGATAAAAGAACATAATGAAGGAGTGAAGCTGGTAGGTTACAAAAAGAGGCAACCAACCCCAGTGGGACCTTGCCTTTCATAATTGAGTGAACATCTAGAGAGATACTCAACCATTTTAGCAACCACTACCCATCTCCCACCCTGCAAATTGCATAACTGCCAAGTGGGAGAACACAAATCATCTTTTTCCTTTTGATCGGCATCACAGTAAACCTTTGACAAACTGTTTCCGGACTTAGCTGTCTTTTCTTTCAGCATCCATTATTTCATGAGCATTGAGCATATTGTTCATTGGCCATTCAAAAGGGATGATCCTTATGAACATCTTTGCTGTATTCAAATTACCCTATGCGAACAACCTCATTTCTGCTAAATTGCCACTAACACTTTTAAAGCCTCAGCATATTGTCAAATATCTGAAATAAAGATTGGGCCTGTGTGCCTAGTTTACCAGTGATGGCAGGAAAAGAATGGCTCATGAACCTGTCTACACGGGGAACTAAATAGAATCAACTCAACATCATCCCCACTCCCACCGCATACCAGAAAAATAATAAAAGACTTCTATTTCAGAGTCATGTTCAAAATTAATTAAAATGATGTTTGTTCAAGTCCACCATGGCATTAAACTGATTCTACAAAGTAGTCTAGGGAAAATCTCATGTTATCAGATTCCCTCTTATGTTATACCATTTCCCAAAAAAAGATGTTCAATGCAAAGTGATATGAGCATTGGAAAGGTACTAATTTCAGTTTGATTCTAATTGGTTGTGTGACATGGGTAAGTGATTCTGAGCATTTATTTCTTTTTCAGTAATATGGAAATTAATTACTTCTTAGTATGTTAGTGAGGATTGAATGAGAAAAATGCCCATCCATGTTTCTGTGTATTATATAATATTTAACAATACAAAAAATTATTCTAATGCATACATAAAATATAAAGCATTATAATAATAAAAATAACACACCACCTATGACCCCATCATCGTTTTATAACTAGAAATTAATATCTGAAGTTCCCTATTGCAATATCTTTCCTGAATTTTGTATTTCTTTTCTTTCTTTTTTTTTTGCTTTTAAAAAGTTTTATTTTATGTCTTCATAAGAATATATAGCTTTTCTTGTTTTACTCTTTTAAAATATAGATTTTAGTTGTAGTACTGTGTACTTTGCTTTTATTCACATATCTTATAGTCCTAAGATCCAGTCACATATTAGGCATCTATAAATTGTTTATTTGTACTCTGTATGACATTCTACTATATAAATTTTTGATTTATTTATTGATTCCCTTTTCCATAGACATTTTGCCATTTCTATTTTTGCTGTTAAAAATAAAACTACTGTAAATTTTATTTTGTATACGTTTTTAAAGCATGAGTGTGAGTTTTTCTAAAGTATAAACTAAGGGGAAAATTGCTAGGTCAGAAGATCGTCACATATTCAACAATCATTACATATTCAAATTTATAAGATAGTGTCAAATCGTTTTCCAAAGGAATCATACCTTCTTAGATTACCACTATCAGTTTATTGGTGCCCACATGGCTACTTAGCCTGCCAACATTTGGTATGGTCAGACAATAATTTTTGACCACTTAATGGCATAAAATGAAATCTCACTGGGCTTTTAATTTGCATTTCTTATTTTTGTGAATTATTTCTTATTTTCAATCATTCATATTCTGTTTTTGTAGAAATGCTTGCTTATTCATTTGCCCAATTTGTTCATATTGGGCTGTTTTCTTTTTATTATTTATAAGAATTTTTATGTATTCTGGATACTAATTATATTATTGAGATTATCTTCTCCACTTTGTTGTGTATCTTTCCACTTTATGTCTATGATGGATAGAAGTTTTAAATTTTGTGTTGAATTTATCATACTTTTATTTTAAATTCTGCTTGTTTTGTGACTTCTTTATGAAATTTTTCTTTACATGAATGTCATAAAGATACCTCTCTATATTTAATTCTAACTCTTTGCATATATATATTAATGCATTTTATCAATACGTTGTTATTAGTAGATTTTAGGTACCTCCGACAGAAAGGAATTTTATTTTTGTATTGCATATTCTCTTATTAAACTGATCCCTGGCATACTTTTGGTAAAGTTTAACGCTTCACTGCACATTTTACTAAAATTTTGTATGAAACAGTGGTTCTCAAAATCTCTCAGCTCATGAAATCCAGTGGCTTAGTATTTATTTATTTATTTTTCAGAAAACACCTAAGTCAAAGACAAAACAAAACACAAAGCTAACAGCTCTACTTAAGTATAATAGTAAACTCCCAAGTTCATAGTTGCAATATCCATGATGCCCAATAGATGTCACTCTGTTTTCCTAGAACTTTAAAAATACTTCTCAGGGCCTCATTAGTTTGTTGTAGTGCCCTAAGGCACTTTGGCACACACTTTGGGAACTGCAGTTTAGAAAGTCATAAGTAGAATGGGAATGATAGCAAAAGTGGGAGTTTTTAAAGAGCTATTTATTGCTGTCTAGATAGCATCCTTTTTTTCCCATTAGGCAGTAACCTCTGCCCTATGCCATGATCTTTATCTGCAATTTCCTCTAATTAGGGTGAATAAGAGATTTGTCAGTATATATAATAGCTAAGAATATAGTAATGATAACTTAAATCATGGTTATTTTTTAAACTACTACTGTTTAGAAGGAAAATAAAAATGCTTTGAAAAAGATACTGATTTTAGTGTAATTAGCAGGGAATAATGAAATGATTTGATAGGGCCATTCAGTTTTGTGTAACTATAAGCAGTGTTTTCAATCTGATTGCAGAACATTGATGTTGCAATCCAGCCTTTATACAGCTTCCTTACAGAAGATTTAATTTACCTGGCCTCTTGAGGAACATATTTGACATTGTAATATGTTTTGCTTCCAGGTTCTATCTCCAAGGATGATTTGACAAAATCACGCATAAATTTATTTTCAAGCCACAATATTTTCCTTTTAGGGAACTGTCTATTATCCCACAGAGGTAGAGAGTAATGCAATAATCACATGTAGATATTCAGTTAGTGAGATCCTCATAGATCTTATACGTGTGTCATTTCATATATAATTCTGTTAATAACTATACCTATGACAAAAGAAATCTGAAGAACCTCAAATAGACATTAAAATATGGGGAAGTACATCAAAGAAACATTTAAATATCTTATTCACTATGTAAATGTCTGTATAGTGAATCATTGGAAAATAATATAAAAAGCATAAAATTTGGGAATATTCTAAACCAGGAAGAGTTTATTTTCTTCTTGACTTTTTTTTTTTTTTCCTGGCTCCCACAGGCAACTTACCTTGATCTCTATGATTTTTATTTCTTATTAAAATATACAGAAATAATTAAGCATATTCATAGAGCTGAATGATAAAATTGTATTAAGAGATGCACTGGGACTAATGTGACCTTATCAAGTGAGGTGAACAATTCATTAATTCAGATAATGGAGCTTATTATCATAATCTTTTGCTTATGCCATTGTTGAGCTTAACCACTTATTCATATTTGCATATGCATATTGAGATAATATCATTTCATTAATTTTTGTACTGAACCTTAATTCTCCTGAGTAATTTTGAAAGTTTTAGGTTGTACATGTTTTACCTATATATTTGTATGTTATCTTCATGTATGTTTGAGCAACTTACAAGCGATTGAATCTTTCAATCGCAATATGCTGCTGCAGCAAATCAACTAACATATACACATATTTATTAACCATATTAGATAATATGTGTAAATGTCCAGCACAGTTCTTAATATGTAGAGGGCAGTCAAATCTGCTAAGTTCCTTTTCTCTCTTAATTTTTAATATTTTTATTCTCAGTGCTTTTTGGGTAATTGTTCCCCTTACTTTTGCCCCAATCCTTGTAATCTATAGCAACTAGAAGAAAGTTTCTAAACATAAACCAGATCAAGTCACTTCAGTCCTCAAAACCTTCTAGTACTCTCTATCACACATGAAAGGAAAGAAAAAAAGTCATTTGAGCACCTGCAAGGCCTGCCATGATCTGGCCCAGGCTCTCCTTACAATTTCATGTGATTTCCAACCCTTGCTAGCTCTCCTCCAATCTCACTAGCCATTTTGGTAATTTAAGTGAGGCTCAGTTTTGTCTGAGCTACTTTTTCGTATTTTGCCTCTGCTCTTCCAGCAGATTTCCACATGACTCCATCACCATTTCTTCTCAGTATCTGCTAAAATGTCTCCTTGTCTCTGATAGCCTCAGTGGCCAACCAATCTAAAGTAGCCTCAATCATAACTTTCTTTTCCTTTCCCTGCCATTTGATACTTATATCATACGTTTACTTGTGCATTTTACATGTTTATTTCTTTGTTTTCTGCACTAGCATTGTGGTGACCATACTATTCAATGCCCCCCAAAAATACTTTTGAAAATGACAGGAGAAGCTAAAATCATTAGAAGTATATAATTTTTGACACAGTTGTTACTGACAAAAAAAAAAATTGGTTTTATTATACTGTTGAATCAATAAAATAGTTGCATTATAAAGTTATTTTCTAAAATACAATTC
>RJWJ010040223.1:0-14065 GCA_004363605.1 Indri indri | reverse complement strand
AAGACGGGAAATTCAGGGCCAGAGAAGAGAAGTAATTTGGCCAAGGTCCAAAAGAAAAGAAAACAAACAAATGAACAAAAAATCAGTAGGAATTGTGAGTTCCTGGAGGCCAGGGACCATTAATGCTCTTCTTGATCATTATGCCATTACATGGAGATATGAGTTTCAGCAGTAAAAGGGGCCTTTTAAAATTAAAATGATATATCTTTAAAAAATGCTTTATTTAGACACAATTACAGATTCATAGGAAGGTGTAAAGAAATGGCCAGGGAGATCCTGAGTCTCCTTCACTCAGCCTCTTCCAATGTTAACACAGTTGCATTATTATAGTACCCTATCAAAACCAGGAAATTGACATTGATATATCCACAGAGCTTATTCAGATTTCACTAGTTATGCTTGTACTCATTTGCATATGTGTGTAGCTCTATACAATTTTATTGTATGCGTAACTTCATGTATCCACCACAATCAAAACACTTAACTGTACCATCACCACCAGTCTACCTCTTGCTACATTTTATATTAATAGCCATACTCTCTTTATGCCCATCCCCTAAATCCCTCCCCACCACCTCTGCCGTCTCTAACCCTGGCAACCACTAATCCATTCTCCATCTCTATAAATATGTTATTTAATGAACGTTACACAAACGGACATGAAGTACATATCCTTTTGAGATTGGCTTTTTTCCCCCACTCAGCACAATTTTCTTGCGTTTCATCCAACTTGTGTGTATCCATAGTTCTGTATCTATTATTGCTGAATAGTATTCCATTTGGCTACTATGAATAAAGTGACCATAAAACATTTCTACACATGTTGTTTGTGTGGACACAAATCTTCATTTCTCTGGGATATATGCCTAAGAATGCAACTGCTAGGATGTTTGGTAGACTCATTTTTAGTTTTTTTTTTAATTTCAAATTATTATGGGGGGTACAAATGCTTTTGGTTACATGTATTGATTTTCGTATGCTTGAGTCAGGGTTGTAAGTGTGCCCATCATCCAGGTAATGTTCCTTGTGCCTGCTAGGTAGGTTTTCTCTCATCCCTTCCTATTCCCTCCCCCCTGCTTGATTTCCACTGAATTTTAAATGCCTCTGTGCACATGTGTGCTCATTGGTTAGTTCCAATTTAACAGCAAGTACATATAGTGTTTGTTTTTCCATTCTTTAGATACTTCACTTAGAATAATGGTCTCCAGTTTCATCCAAATTGTTGCAAATGGTCTTAATCCATCCTTCTTCAAGGCTGCATAGTATTCTATAGTATACATATACTGCATTTTGTTAATTCATTCATGAGGTGATGGGTACTTGGGTTGATGTCACATCTTTGCAGTTGTGATTGTGCTGCAATAAACATTCACATACAGGTATCTTTTTGATAAAACTTCTTTTCCATTGGGTAAATACCCAGTAGTGGGATTGCTAGATTGAATGGTAGGTCTACTTTTTGTTCTCTGAGGAATCTCCATATGGTTTTCCATAGAGGTTGTACTAACTTACAGTCCCACCAACAGTGTATAAGCATTCCTTTCTCTGTGCATCCATGCCAGCATCAGTTGGTTTTGGACTTTTTAATAAAAGCCATTCTAACAGGGATGAGCTGATAGCTCATTGTGGTTTTAATTTGCATTTCCCTGATGATTAGTGATGTTGAGCATGTTTTCATATGTTTATTGGCTATTTGTCTGTCTTCTCTTGAAAAGCTTCTGTTCATGTCTCTTGCCCACTTTTTAATGGAATTGTTTGATTTATTCTTGATGATTTCCTTGAGTTCTTTGTAGATTCTTGTTTTTACCCCTTCATTGGATGTATAGCTTGTGAATATTTTCTAGCATTCTGTATGTTGTCTGTTTGCTCTATTGATTATTTCCTTAGCTGTGTAGAAGCTTTTTAATTTGATCAAGTCCCATTTATTTATTTTTATTGTTGCTGTGATTGCCATTGGGGTATTCTTCATAAATTCTTTGCCTAGGCTGATATCTAGAAGAGTTTTTCCAATATTTGCTTCTAGAGTTCTTAGGATTTCATAACTTACATTTAAGTCTTTTATCCGTCTTGAATTAATTTTTGTGAGTGGTGAGAGTTAGGGGTCTTGTTTCATTCTTCTGCATGTGGCTGTTCAATTTTCCTAGCACCATTTATTGAATAGGGCTTCTTTTTCCCAGTATATATTGCTGTCTGCTTTGTCAAAGATCAGTTGGCTGTACTGTATGTGCATGATTTTATATCTGGGTTCTCTGTTCTGTTCCATTGGTATATGTCTGTATTTTTGTGCCAATACCATGCTGTTTTGGTTACTATGGCCTGACTGTACAGTTTGTAGTCTGGTAATATGTGAACAGAAAAAAGATTTGTTCTTTTTCCTTAAGATTGCTTTGGCTATTCAGGGTTTTTCTGGTTCCAAACTAAGTATAGAATTATTTTTTATAGGTTTTTGAAATATGATGTTGGTATTTTGATGGGGATGGCATTTAACTGTAAATCACTTTGGGTAGTATGGACATTTTAACAATGTTGATTCTACTTATCCTTGAGCATGATATGTTTTTACATTTGTTTGTGTCATCTGTGATTTCTTTCCTCAGTGCTTCATAGTTCTTTTTGTAGAGATCTTTCACCTCCTTGGTTAAGTATATTTCTAGGTATTTTCTTTTCTTTGCATTAATAGCTATTGTGAATGGTATCGAGTCTTTAATTTGATTCTCAGCTTGACTGTTATTGGTGTATAGAAGTGCAACTGATATGTGTACATTGATTTTGTAACCCGAGACTTTGCTGAATTTATTTCTTGATACCAGGAGTCTCTTGGTGGAGTGTTTGGGGTTTTCTAGATATAAGATCATATCATTAGCAAAAAGCAATAATTTGACCTCCTCTTTTCTTCTGCTGTCTTTGGGTTTGGTTTGCTCTTCCCTTTCTAGTTTCTTGAGATGTATCATTAATTTGTGACCTTTCTGTCTTTTTGGTGTAGGCATTTAAGGCTATGGATTTTCCCCTTAGGACTGCTTTTGCTGAATCCCATAGATTTTGATAACTGTGTCCCCTTTGTCAATCAGTTCGAGGAATCTTTTGATTTCCATCTTAATTTTATTATTGACCCAATAATTGTTCAGCAGCAGGTTGTTTAATTTCCATGACTTTGTGTATAATTGAAAATTTCTCTTGGAGTTGATTTTAAGTTTTATTCCACTGTGGTCTGAGAAGATAGATGGTATGATTTCTGGTTTTTTTGGTTTTTTTTGTTTTTTTTAGTTTGTTGAGACATGTTTTGTGGCTTGAGACATGATAAATCTTGCAGAGTGTTTCATGTGCTGATGAGAAGAATGCACAACCAGTAGTGTTTGGGTAAAATGTTCTGTAAATGTCTGTTGGGCCCATTTGTTCTAGAGTCCCATTTAAGTCCAGTGTTCCTTTCTTTATTTTCTGCTTGAGTGATCTGTCCAGCACTTCAGTGGGGTGTTGAATTTCCCAGCAATTATGTTGCTACCATTTATCTCTTTCCTTAGATCTAGTAGAATTTGTTTTATGAATCTGGGAGCTCCTGTGTTAGGTGCACATATATTTAGGATTACTATGTCTTCCTGCTGAATTGCTTCTTTTACCATTATATAATGACTGTCGTTGTTTTTCTTTACCATTATTGATTTGAAATCAATTTTATATGATATGAGATTGGCTACACATGTTTTCTTTGGTTTCTGTCTGCATGGAATAATTTTTTGCATCCATTCACCTTGAGTATGTATGAGTCCTTGTGAGTTAGATGTGATTCCTGGAGACAGCAGGAAATTGGGTTGTATTTTTTCATCTATTCAGCCAGGCTATGTCTCTTGCATGGGGCATTCAGACTGTTCAAGACCATTCACGTTGATCGATAGAATTGATATGTGGGATGCTATTCTGTTCATCCTGTTGAGTAGTACCTTGTTTTTTTGTTTTACTTCTTATATTATTATTTTATATGAGCTCTGAGCTTTAGCTTTTGGATGATTTTACACTGGTGGGTGTCTATTGTATTGATCCATGTATAAAGCAGTTCTGAGTATTTCCTCCAGGGCAGGTCTGGTCTTGACAAATTCCCTCAGTGTTTGCTTGTCTGGAAAAGTCTTTATTTCATATATGAAACTTAGTTTTACAGGATACAAAATTATAGGCTGGCAGCTGTTCTGTTTAAGAAGAGTGAAGATGGGGCACTAATCCCTCTGGTTTATACAGTCTCAGTTGAGAAGTCTGTAGTTAGTCTGATGGGCCTTCCTTTGTTAGTTACTTCATGTTTTCCTCTCACAGCTCACAGGGGTTACTACTTAGCTAGTCTGATGACTATGTGCCTTGGTGATTGCCTCTTTGCAATGAATCTTCCAGGTGTTCATTGAGCTTCTTGTACCTGAATGTCTAAATCTCTTGTAAGACTAGGGAAGTTTTACTCAATTATTCCCTCAAATAGCTTTTCCAACTCTTGTGCATTTTCTTTCACCCTCAGGGATGCCTACAAGTCTTATATTTGGCTGTTTTACATAATCTCGTATTTCTTGTAGGCTTTGTTCATTTCTCTTAATTCTCTGTTTTTTATTTTTGACTGACTAATTGGACAGAGTTGTCAGCAAGCTGAGAGATTCTTTCTTCTGCCTTGTCTAGTCTATTCTTAATACTTTCCACTGTGTTTTATATTTCCTTAAATGAAATATAAGTCATTCCTTTCATTCCTATAAGTTTTAGTTTTTTAAATATGTCCATCTCTTTAGTGAATTTTTCATTCATTTCCTGAATTGTTTTTCCGGTTTCTTTGAGTTGGTTTTCATTGAGCTTCCTTACAATCCATATTTGGAATTCTTTGTCTGTCATTTCAATATTTTCATTTTGGTTGGTATCTTTTGCTAGAGAGCTGGTGTTCCCGTTTGGGGGTGTCTTTTTGCTGTGACTTTTCACATTTCTGGAGTTCTTTCACTGATTCCTTCTCATCTGGAGCAGCTATCACTTTTTACTTTTAGATTTTCTATTTTTAGATTTGGCTTCTTTTTTTCCCCCTCACTCATAAGGGTGTGACTGTAGCATATGTTGGGTAAGAAACTTTGGCTTTGTTTGTGGGTGCTTTGGTGGTGATTTAGGATCTGGATGGACACCTTGGCATAGATAACCTTAGAATGGCAGTTTTTCTCAATTGCTAGTTTTTTTTGGCTGTAGTGGTGGTGAACTATATGTGTAGGCATATTCCCTATGTCTCTTTGATGAGGAGGATGGAAGACTTTGTAATCCTCTCTCTTTCCCCAGCTCTGTGGTCTTCTTAATAGTGTGAATTGTAATGGCACACTTGATTTAATCTTTGAGACAGTAGGTGGAACTTGTTGGTAAGTATCAACCACGCCCTATATGATTGAGTCAGTAAATGCTGTAAGGGCTGTGCTAATTGACCTTCCTGCCAATAGGTTGTCCTCACCAGAAGGAACAAGCTGCAGTGTTGTTTTTGGGACCTGCGACCACTCTAGCCTCTCAGGAGAAGCACTCGAATGGCCCAGGCAGTGGGAGAAGCCCTGGAACTGCCAGGTAAGTCCTTATTTTCCACCACAGTAGAGGCAGTTGGGGGAGTAAGGCTTGGCAGGGTTGGGTTGGGTGAGCCTGCCCTCAGGCTCCACAAAAGCGGGTAAGGTTACTTTATTGTCAGGGGTCAAAGGTCTACTCCCAGGCTTCCACGGATGGGCTGAAGTGGCCCTACCAAGCCAGAAAGTCTGCTTATGGGAGAGGGGTCATCTGAGATTCATCATCTGGCTGTCAGGAGTGGGTTTTGCTCTTCTTCCCATTCCCGTGCTCCATGGACTTTCTCAAGCATCTGCTGGTAGGCAGGAGTTCAAACTAACTGAGCTCCTCAGCAATGGTGCTGCATGCTGGGTGCTTCCCTGTCCAGAATCCTGCCCTGGGCTGAGAATGCAGCTTTCCTCTTGGGGGAGAGGTGCTCCATGAGTGTGCTGTGGCTGTGACCCACGTTGCCTCCTCCTCTCAGTTCTGCCTATGTGGGCTCCCCCACTTCCTGAGGTTAGTTCACAAATATCCCCTCCATGCCCCTGAACAACATGGTTGAGTCCTGGGTGTATGGGATCTGGCCTGTGGGCCTATCCCCGGGTCCCTGAAGATCATTCCCTGACTGTTCCTGGGAGATGAATGCTGGTCCTGAGTTGCCTATGGGGTGCTCAAGCAGGTTCGATGTCCCCTTGCAGGGTGTGTGCCCTGCTCTGATGAAGCTGCCAAGCAAGCAGCACCAGGGAGGATTGTTGAGCAGGCAGCTCACAGTCCAAGTACCCCTCAGTCTGCTGCAGGTCTTTAAGAGGAAAGGTTTGAATCCCACTCTCTGTGTAATCATCAGTGTGGTGGGCACATCAACACAGGAAGCAGTTACTCCTGAGGGCCCTGGCTCAATCCGGTCTCTCAGCAGCTGCAGATAGGGGAGGGGAAAGGAAGCAAAGAGTCTGAATGAAGAAAAGTTAGTACCCTGGTCATCTCTGTTCCTCTCTCTGGAAGGCAGCCCACCTGGAATGTCCAGGCTCTGGGATCACACAAATCCCCCAGGACCCACCGATTCCTGTGGCTCCTGCAGTCTGGGCCGGAGTTGGGAAATGTTTGTGTGGGAACAAGCAAGTTCAAAACTGTGGGGCTGAAGCCCTCTGGGGAGGACAAAGGCTCATTGTGGGTGGAGAAGTAATATGGCACCTGCCATCTTGGCTCAGGTCTATGGTGATGGGAAGCAACCTTGAGGGCTCTGGCAGCCTGGTGCTTTGTCCTCAAGAAGCTCACAGTTTACTGGCAGCAGCTGCTTTGGGGGTTGTGAGGGTAAAATGGCTCTCCAACAGCTCGGGAGCCTACAGAATGCTAGAGATGTGAGGGAGGGTGAAAGAAACTGCTCTAACTATGCTTTTTGCTAGACTCCAAGCCTCTTGGGGGTTGATCTCTGTTGATATCTTGCTCCTTTTTTTTCTTCTTCTTCTTGTTTTTTTTTTTTTTGTACATTTACATTTCACAGAACCTTGCTCCTTCTTGTTCTACTCCACGTCTTCTTTTTCCTGTGGAATCTCTTGTATGTTCTGGCACTTTTCCCTTGGAATTACACCTGATCTATGATTGTTTCTTTGTTTTTTCTTTTTCATTTGAAGCTTTTCCTTCTTTCTGAGATGATTTGGCAGCTGGTCTCTCTGGGCCACCATCTTCCCCAATTCCCTCATTTTTAGTTTTAAAAGGAACTGCCAAAGAATTTTCCATAGTAGCTGTGCCATTTTATATTTCCACCAGCAATGTATGAGTGTTTCTCCACATCCTCACTAGCATTTGGTGTTATCACTAATTTTTCATTTTAGCCATTGTCATAAGTGTACGTGATCTCATTGTGGTTTTAATTTGCATTTTTCTAAAGGCTAATGATACTGAACGTTTCATGTGTTTATTTGTCATCTGACTATCCCTTTTGTTAAATGTCTGTGCCTTTTCTAATTGGATGGTTTGTTTTTTAATTTTGGGTTTTGAGAGTTCCTCATATAGTCTAGCTACAAGTCTATTGCTGGATACGTGATTTAAAAAATATTTTTTCCAAGTCCATAATTTAGTTTTTCATCCTCTTAACAGGGTCTTTTGGATAGCAAATATTTTAATTTTGATGAGGTCCAAATTATTAATTTTTTTAATGGATCACACTTTTAGTGTTAAGTCTAAGAATTCTGCCTAGTCTCAGGTACCGAATATTTTCTCCAGTGTTATTTTTTGTCCTAGAAGTTTAGAGTTTCATGTTTTACATTTAAGTCTATGATCCATTTTGAGTTAGTTTTTGAATATGGATTAAAGTTTAGGTTTAGCTTCTTTTTTAAAAAATTATGTATGTTCAATTGCTCCAGGATGATTTATTGAAAAAGATATCTTTCTGTCATTAAATTGCTTTTTCTCCTTTGTCAAAAATTAATGGGGCATATTTGTGTGGGTCTATTTCTGGGTTCTTTATTCTGTTCTATTTTTTGTGCATCAATTCCTCCACCAATACCACATTGTCTTGATTATGATAGCTATATATAAGTTCTGTACAGAAAGTATCCAGCCAAAAGAGAGAAAATAGAGACATTTATTGAAGAAGATACAATGTACGAGAAACATTGTACATAGGACAATGATGCCTCAGTCTCTTTCAAAGTAGGCATCTTGGGACTTACACAGTTCTGCCAGTGTATCTTATCCTAACCCATATATGTTCAACATTCTCAGGTGTTCTACTTGTTGAAGGCCTTCCAGAATGTGGATCACTTTAAACAGATTCTTGACCATCTTCGATGCATTTGTGCCACACTTTCATTTGTGCTTCACTCTTGTGTCATTCCTGAAAGCCTTCTGAATCATCTGAATAGTTTTTGCAGAGGAATGTTCAAGCTTAACGCAAAATTTGATGCAGATTTGATGTTCTACTTGCTCAGTCATTTTGAATGCAATGGCTGCATAGTACGCATGCTCGCTCAGTGGCGTCTAGCACCGTACTGACTAGTACAGTGAAGTCGTCATTGTTCACACATGCACATTACAGTCCACTCTCCCTGGCTGCCAGGTTACACTGATGTCACACAAACTGTTCTTTTTGTGTTAACGATGGCTGGATGTTTTCTGGACAGACCTTGTAGTAAGCCTTAGCATTGGAAAGAGCATTTCCTCCTAGTGTCTTCCTTTTCAGAATTGTTCTGCATATTCTAAAGCTTTTCCATGTAAATTTTAAAATAACTTTGTCTAGGTCTACAAAAAAACTTATGAAGATTTTGATGAAAATTGCGTTATGTGTACATATTAATTTACAGGGAACTGACATCTTTACTCAGTTGAGTCTTCTAATCTATGAACACAGCATATCTCTTCAAGTATTTAAGCCTTCCTTAATTTATGTTATCAGTGTTTTAAAATTTTTATCATAAAGATTATATATATGTTTTGTTGGATTTATACTTAAGTATTTTATTTTCTTTGGAGCAATTGTAAATAACATTGTATTTTTTACTCCACTAGTTCATTTACAGTGTATGAAAAAAAAATATAGTGGATTTTTGTGTGCTGACCCTTGGGATTTTCTACATAAACAAGCATGTTGTCTGCAAATGGACAAAAGTTTTATTTCTTCCTTTTCAATCTATATGTCTTTTATTTCTTTTTCTTGCCCTATTGCAGTGGCTAGAACTTCTTGCATACTATGTTGAATAGCAGTGGTGAGATCAGATATCCTAGCTTTATTCCTTATCTTAGAGGGAAAGCATTTGGTCTTTCACCATTAATCTTGATTTTTAAAATTCCTTGCACTGAGGTTTTTAAAAATTTTTTTGAGGATAGGGTGGGCTGATACCTTCTTATGCTTACAAGCTGAGGCCTTTTCTAATTATTTTCTTCTTTGGCCTGGAAAATCTGCTAAAACATTTTAGAATTGTGTGTAAAAGAGAAGGAAATCAGCCAAGTATAATGCCTTTACTCAGAAGAAATTGCATTGATTTTGTGCCCACTCTTTTAGCTTCTTGGCTTTTTCATGGCTCTTCAGATCCCAGAGTAAGTTCTGGTTAGCAGAAGTTATAGTAAGCCTGACTTATAAATAAATGGAGTGAGTTTAACCTTACTATTATGACTTAAAGAGAAGGAGAAGCCTTTATAATCCATGAACTTCTTAAGCAAAAGTGATAATGTTACCTCCGTGAATATATAACACCAAATTGAGAGAAGTGGGCTGGGGCAAGAAGGGAAACCAAGTCCCATATGAAGGCAGCATTTAGCCTTCTGCTCCATCCCACTGAGGAAGCACAGTCCTAGTATTGCTAGATTTTTTTCTGTTTCAAAAAAAAAAAAAAAAGCCAGAAATCCAGGTTCTTACATGAAGTTCCCTGACTTTTAATATTGGGAACCAATTTATATTTCAGAATAACACTGAGTGGGTCAAATAAACTTGTGTGTGGGACTAATCTTTCCCAGTGGTGGCCAATTTGCAACCTTTGATGCTCAACTGGGTCAGCCAACTATGCCTCATCATTGCCGGTCATGAAGGTGATGTGTGATTGGTCAAGCAATCATTTTTGCTCAATATCTCACCTGTTTCAAAAGGATCTAATGGTTCATTTGCCCTTGAAATATTTTTCATGCTATTCATTTATTTTGAAAATCTATCATGTTTTGTTTTAAGCAGCCAGAGCTGAGGCAACCTTTAGCCCATCCCCTTTCTAATGATAATTTGATATCAGGCTATGTGGGATTTGATTGTCTTATATTGCCTGAAAGTCAATGGTATGATTCCTTCGCTAGTTGTGGCAGAGATTCCAGGGAGAGAGACTGCCTCTGTGTGTGTGTGTATGTGTGTGTGTTTATGTGTGTGCATGCAAGGTTGTGGAAAGAGTGGTATAGAGTGCAATACCATGGTGTGGAAAACTTAGTCTAAGGAAGCATCAGGAGGTCCATGAAGTCAAACCAATTTTCATAACAGTACAAGACATTATTTGCCTTTTTCCCCTCTCATTTTTTTAATGAGTATCCAGTAGAATTTTCCAGAAGCTACATAATATGTTATGATGATATTATTGCTCCGATGGCCAATGAAAGGTGTATGTGTGTTTTTGTATTTTAAAAATTTGTTTTTTAAAATAAACTTCTTTGGGGTCCTCATTTTTAAGAGTATAAAGGGGTCCTGAGATCAAAGAGTTTGAGGACTACTTGTCTAGGGCAGGAGTTGTCAATCCTGACTGTACATTGGAATCATCTGGGGAGCTTTAAAATGGTACTGATGCTTGAACCCCACCCCAAACCAATTGAGCCAGACTCTCTGTGGATGGGAAGTCATCAATGTCACCATCACCATCATTGCCATCTCCATCATCATTATCATCACACTCATCATCACCATCACCATTGATATCATTATTATCATCATTATCACTATCATCTTTATCATTATTGTCACTATCACCATCACTATCATCAACATCAGGATCACCAGTATTACCATCATCATCATCATCACCATCACCTTCATCATTGTTGATAGTAGAAACGCTCATCATTTCTACTATCACCATCACTGTTATCATTACCTTTATCATCACCATCACCATCACCATCATGATAAGCTATCATCTTGGTCTTCTGCATATGGCTATCCAATTTTCCTAGCATCATTTATTGAATAGGGATTCTTTTCCCCAGTGTAGGTTTTTTTTTCTGTTTTGTCAAAGATCAGATGGCAATATGAGAATGGTTTTATATGTGGGCTCTCTGTTCTGATCTACAGGTCTATGTTTCTGTTTTTGTGCCAGTACCATGCTGTTTTGGTTAAGATAACCTAGAAAATGTTGGAAAAACTTCTAGATATTGGCCTAGGCAAAGAATTTATGAAGAAGGCCCCAAAAGCAATCACAGCAACAACAAAAGTAACTAAATGGGACCTGATTAAATTAAAAAGCTTCTGCACAGCCAAGGACACAATCAATAGAGCAAATAGACAACCTACAGAATGGGAGAAAATATTTGCGTGCTATATACCCGATAAAGGGCTGATAACCAGAATCTACAAAGAACTCAAGCAAATCAGGAAGAAAAAATCAAACCTTATAAAAAAGTGGGCAAAAGACATGGCTAGAACTTTTTCAAAAGAAGATAGACTAATGGTCAACAAACATATGAAAAAATGCTCAACATCTCTAATCATCAGGGAAATGCAAATCAAAGCCACAACGAGATATCACTTAACTCCAGTGAGAATGGCTCTTATCAAAAAGTCCCAAAGCAACAAATGGTGGCGTGGATGCGGAGAGATAGGAACACTTATACACTGTTGGTGGGACTGAAAACTAGTACAACTTCTATGAAAATTAGTACGGAGATACCTCAAAGAGCTAAAAGTAGACCTACCATTTATCTAGCAATCCCACTACTAGGTATTTACCCAAAGAGAAAAAGACATTTTACAAAAAAGGACACTCGCACTTGAATGTTTATAGCAGCACAATTCACAATCACAAAGATGTGGAAACAACCCAAGTGCCCATCAATATATGAGTGGATTAACAAAATATGGTGTATGTATACCATGGAGTCCTACTCAGCCACAAAAAACAATGATGATCTAGCACCTCTTGTACTATTTTGGATGGAGCTGGAGCCCATTCTACTAGGTGAAGTATCACAAGAATGGAAAGACAAACACCACATGTACTTAACACTAAACTGAAATTAATCAATCAACACTTATGTGCACACATGGAAGTAAAACTCAATGGAAATCAAATAGGTGGAAGGGGGAGGAAGGATGGGTAATTTCACACCTATGAAGTACAATGCACACTGTCTGAGTGAAGGACACACTTTTAACTTTGACTCAAACTGTACAAAAGCACATTATGTAACCAAAACATGTGTACCCCTGCAATATTTTGAAATTAAAAAACAAATAAATAAAAGAGACTGAAGAAAAAAAAAAGATGGTTTACAGAAAAAATAGATTTGTTTTGTGAATATGAGTATTTACATTAATATAATGTGTACAGATTCTAATAGTGAACTCCAGACAATCAATAAATAATAGGTAATGATTTTAAAAAAACCTATCATCTTGGTCATCATTGTCATCATCATTGTCATCAACATCATCCTTCTCCTCCTTATCATCATCCTCATCAGATTTCCACCTGTGAACAATCCACCATGCCTCAGGGCCTATGCTGTGTGCTGTACATATTATTCTCACAAATGCCCAGCCAGGCTAATATTGTCTCACTTTACTACAGGAAGAAGCTGGGTCAGAAAAGGTGAGGTGAGCAAGTTCAAAGATCTGGAAGAGATGAGGCCAGGATTCAAACCCAGTTCTCTTTGCTATGTCAGTGTTCCTAGTCTTTGCACTGTTGAGAATCTCTTTAATCAAACTTTAACCCCTCCAAGCACACAGTAAATTTTTATAGATTTTATAAACAAACTGCATCTACTAAGCAAGAATTAGTTTCTGTTTTAAAGATCATCAGATCACAAAACAGAGTTGAGGCTATTCCACCTAAAATCAAGAGACTCAATGCTAAGTTAACTGAGAAGGCCTTAATGTGGTTAAATATGTAACTTTTCCTGACTTTTTGAAATATTAAGAAGAGCTCATGACTCTCCATTTCCTAGTTCTACCCTGTCATATCTTAGACTGAACACAACTCATGGGTTAATAAGGGAAGAGGAAAAAGAAACTTTACTTTTTTTTTGCTATTCTTTCCAGATAATAATGGTGTTTTAAAACACCATTTGCACGTGAGGATGGCTATTCTATGGGTGAGAAAACAGGGCCCAAGCAGTGCTCTGGGCTGCCTAAGGACCAGAAGTCAGCTTAACTCTCAGATTTCCAGGGAAGGAGTTCAGAATGCCCTGGGTATGCCCAAAACTTTGGCATGAAAACAGACCTTCATGAACAATTTGTCACTTGTTATGATAGGAAATTGGCTTTATGTATGCCAGAGGATGGATGGAGGAGGAAGAAAGATGGGTGTCGTGGGCTCTCTGTGCCTCTGGGGCAGTGACCTATTTCCTTTCATGTGAAGGAGGGCATGAACATTAAAGGTGTGCAGATGAGGTGTCTGTGAGACAAGTTAACCTGACAGATACAGAGATGGAGCCACCCCAATGGGGTCCCCATTGCTCTGCCTTTTTTCTGTTTTTGCTTGTTCTAACATAAATAACAGAAACTGATTTTAACCCCGAAAGAGGGGAGAAAGCTACTCCTTCCTATCCTCAGCTAGTTAACCCCCACGTCTTCCTAGATCTCAGTTCAAGAGTCACTTCCAAAGAAACGACAGTGATCTAGCACCTCTTACACTTTCCTGGATTAAAATTAAGCCTATTTTCTGTTAATTTTCCTGAGTTCTAAGTAGATTCTAGTTATCAGCCCTTTATCAGATTTGTAGCATGCAAAAATTTTCTCCCATTCTGTAGGTTGTCTGTTTGCTCTTGTGACAATTTCCTTGGCTGTGCAGAAGCTTTTTAATTTGATCAGGTCCCATTTATTTATTTTGGTTGTTGCTGTGATTGCCTTTGGGGTCTTCTT
>RJWJ010040221.1:0-14040 GCA_004363605.1 Indri indri | reverse complement strand
TCTGGTGTCCATCTCTGTACCCTACAGCTAGTTGTCTCAAGAACCAGACACTTTCAGATAAAATTGTCCCAGAGCAGAAAAAATGAAAAGCCTTAACTGAGCCATCAATTGTTGGACTCAGAACTAGACCCTCAGGTACTCTTCAACCTTTCTTTTGGTTCGCCTCCTTCTTCACACGCCCACCCAAGAGCCTGTGTACCTCCTGCTGTCTCTGCTCCCCAACTCCCAGCATCATGGGTGTGCCCTCTCAGACATGCCCCCTAGCAGGGCCCCACCCACTCCCAACCTCCCAACTCCTCTGTCCTGGAGATCATTCCCATGCTACATTGTCCTCTAATACATCAGGGGTATCCCACAGAGTCACCTACATAATTAATAGCAGCCTGATTCTAATGAAAAATACAACTGAAGCTCATAGCTGAATAAATTGTGTATCTATTCCTGTTGTGCGATACAGTCACTATGTACTTTAGAAAATGACCCTGTATCTCTTTAGCATGGCTCTAGGACCACTAAAAGAGAATAATTTTTTTTCTCAAAATATACAGCTGATTTTTTATGTCTGACCATCAAATACATCTTCTAAATCTGATGAAAAATTCATGTTGCCATTTTCAAGTTAAATGGTAACCAAAAAGAAAGAAAAAAAATTAGTATGAAACACGATGTTATTTATATCCATCAGGAGTCTGCAGACTACAGATTGTGGTCCAAATCCAGCCACTACTTGTTTATAAAGTTTTGTTGACACATGGCCACACATGTTCACTTATGTATAGTTTACGGCCGCATTCACCCTGATAGTCAAGCTGAGTAGATAAACCATATGGCCCTCAAAGCCTAAAATATTTACTATCTGGCCCTTTACAGAAAAGGTTTGCCAACCCTTGATACAGATCAATACTCAATAATCACACCTGATATTTTGAAGTAGTAGTGGACAAGGAAAACTTCCTTTTTTCCCTCTGAAATTTCACTGAAAAATCAACTCATGAAAGGCAGATTAATAAGAGAAAAGGCATATAAATTCATTAACACATACACATGGAGAAACACACAGTGACTACCCACCCTCTAGTAGGGTTCAGAAGCTTATATACCACCCAGGCAAAACAGGTTACAGGAGTGGGGAGAAGAGGAATTCTGTTGATGGGCAATAAAGGATTACTAGGGAAAACGAATGGATTCAGGAATAGAGATTCTTTTAAATAATTCTCTTTGGAATTTGAGAGGCAGACATCACCTTAAAAAGGGTCTGTTCAGGTGTGGTTACATTACGGTTTTACAAGGAAGGGAAGGAAAAACTGTTGCTCTTCTTGGTGGATCTGGATTTTGGGCAGATGAACTTCAACTTCCTCTTGTGTTTTGGGAGAGACAGTGTGGGGGGTAGGGGAAGATCAGAGAGACCTTGAGGCTTCTCCAGTTCAGTGTGTGGAACAGCCATATTTTGGGGTATCAGTTTCTGAGCCTCAACAATATGTTTTCTCTCCTAGAGTTCCATTTTATTTTGAAACAACATAGTGCCTTATTGTAACAAAATATCCCCAGTGGCAGGAATTTTTACAAGAGTCACTGTTGAGTGAGACAGGTCTTTCTCTCTGGGCACAGTGAGATGTTTTCCTGCCTCTCCAGTGATGTTGCTTTGAGGGTCCCCAAAATGCCTTCTCTTCTTCCTTTATCCTTAGCACGACAGTGACACTTGGAAAGAGCCACGTCACACTGCTCAGCGACTTCTCTGTTTACCACAAAAACAAAAAAAAAGAAATTCACGAAAACGTTCACAGGTACTAAACATGAAGGGGAAAAAATTCAAGAAAACAAATTAAAAAGAAAGTGTGGGTGGAGGACAGATGACTTACTGGTGTCTCCTCCACCCTTCCTGTCTCCTGTCCCTACCAAATCACCAGTGAGACGCCCGAGGTATGGGAGGGTTCCGCCACAAAAGCGACAAAAAGCGTGAGTGCCTGCAGATGTGGGTGTGTGCCTTTGAGAGCGAGACTGTTGGAGAAAGGCTGTTGCTCAAAGGAGAGAGAATGTGTCCCCTGGGGCCGAGAGCATCTGTAGGAAATTACAAACTTGAGGTCATAAGAGTGAGAAAATCAGTGTGGAAGAGCCTCCAACAGGATGAGTGATGGTATGTGCGCAGGACAGGGAGCATGTGAGAGAGTGAATAACAGGGACGGGTCTGTGTCCCAGAAAGGCACCATATGTGTGACTAAGTGTGTGTGTGAAGGCAGAGAGAAGGAAAATAAATGGGAAGAGAGAAAAAATAGGGATAAGATTGAGATTCTTTCCAGCAGGAGGGGATTTATACAAGTGTGATGTCATTTTTGTGTAACCGCATTGCATGTCGACCCAATGCCACCAACAAGAAATTCAGTCTTAATCCAACATAACTCCTCTGGCTTACAAAGCATAGTAGAACTAGATGACAAGAGGGTTAATGATTTCCCTGCATTTTAATGAATTGAAGTAATTTAAATGATGTAGTCAGGAAAAGCATATTAAGGACAGAAATAAGAACCATTGCACAAAATATGTGTTCTTTTACTGTTCTGTTGAGATTTCTATTTCATCAATTATAATGTTATGTTGTAATCCTCAACTGGCCACTATTTTGATTTGTCTATTTCCCAGTCCATACTGGGTTTCCCACATAACGTTTGATGCATACTTTATAAGTATTTGCTGAATGACCGTATTAATTAGTAAGTGAAATAGGTTAGTCCTAAATTGAAAATTACAACTCCTGCCTCAAATCTGCAGGTGATAAAAGATAGCTGTTCATAGGTTCCCTCTAGACTCCTGTCATTCCTCCAATGTTAAGCATATTAATAGCAAAAATCATAGTTATCATTGCCACAAATGAAACACAATTATATACGCACTCAGTTTTCATTACAATAGTTTTGAATATCACTCTTGGAAAAGCGAAGTATTAGAACTGGCACATGATCACTTAGGTCCCAGGTTGTAGGGAAAAATCATTCTCTCTTGGTGTCTGAATATCAAACTCCTTCTTTTGAAACAGGGTCTTACTATGTTGCCCAGGCTGGTGTTAAACTCCTGGGCTTAAGTGATCCTCTCACCTCAGCCTCCCAAGTAGCTGGGATTACAGGATCAGCCCCTGCACCTGGCCTAATGCTCATTTTGCATAAGAGGAACTTGTGGCCTAGAGCAGTGCAGTGACTTGCCCAGTCACACAGTTAATATATTCAATGGGACCTTCATTAAATTTTCCTAAATGAGAAAAACGCTTTTTATTCCAAATGGTAGCAAAACTTTTCATTTTTTTTTGAGGCTGGGCGTGGTGGCTCACGCCTATAATCCCAGCACTCTGGGAGGCTGAGGCGGGTGGATCGTTTGAGCTCAGGAGTTCGAGACCAGCCTGAGCAAGAGCGAGACCCTGTCTCTACTAAAAATAGAAAGAAATTAATTGGACAGCTAAAAATATATAGAAAAAATTAGCCGGGCATGGTGGCGCATGCCTGTAGTCCCAGCTACTCGGGAGGCTGAGGCAGGAGGATCACTTGAGCCCAGGAGTTTGAGGTTGCTGTGAGCTAGGCTGAAGCCACGGCACTCTAGCCCAGGCAACAGAGTGAGACTCTGTCTCAAAAAAAAAAAAAAAACCTTTTCATTTTTGCAGAAAACTCAGGAGAAAGTCTTCATTTCCCTATCATGTATAACATTAATGATATGAACAAAAACTGAGGGAAAACACCTTAAAGACATTATTCACTTTCCTTGAGCTATAGAAGGCTTGAGCTATAGAAGAATTTCTCTATTTGTAAAGGAAATGCATGTATCTGCAAGGAAACACTGTGATTAGACCATCATACTAGCTTCCTCTCAAGTAAAACCCCAAAGCCTTGATTGTGGGCTTCTGAGGGTGTGAGTTTCAGTCCCTGCTTATGTTGGGTGAAGTCCACCCAGGACTGTCCCTGTTCTGGCCATGGGGACAGGAAAAGGGTGCTCTGGCTACAAGGTCATTGCTGATTTGCTGACGTTTGTTGCATCTGTATACTGTACTGGACACTCACTTTTTAAAAAATGATATATACAATTCCAAATTCCATTCCTTGCTACATAATATTTTGGATCCTAAAACAACTTAGTACAGAGTTTGAATTTTGGAGTTCAGAAAAATGCCCCAGTAATCTTATGCAACACATTAGACCTTCACTGACCAAAAAACTAGTTTATCATTCCATGAAAACACAAAGGTTAGTGAAAATATGTGCGGCCCTATGTCAGAGGACTGGGACATTATGTGGCTGGCAGACTTTCTTACTCCAGGCTTCTCACAGGACTATGGACTAATGTCTCCACTGAATGATTGCCCCCATCCCTAACATGACAACTCATGCACCTAAAGAAATTTTTAAAAATAATAATACATTTTAATAAATATGAATCTTGCAAAGGCCCTAGCAATGAGTCTCAAAACCCCCTGATTTTGCCTGTGATATTATCCAGTGGTGATCGAGGCTCTAGAGAGAGCAGACCAGGAGGTTTTCTTCACTTGGTCCTTTTAGCATTTACAGTTTAATCACTTTTAAATTCATAGCAGTTTGAATCTCCCTGCTGGTCTCAGCTATAAACGATTGTGCAGCACAGACTCTATTCTTAGATACAGTAGATAAAAACTCGCTTCAAACTTAGAGGCTTTCAGCTTCTCAACAATAGGGCCCGTGGTGTGCTCTTTTTCAAAACCGATAGAGGGCCTGGGAGGGCATCAAGATTATTCACCAGTTTACTTGAATTTTGTGCCAGGTGAAAGGAAGCTTAGTGAACTGGTGCTAGCAACTACACGAAATCTTTTGGTAATTCAACCATAAGCGCCATCTTCCCGTCTCACACACGCACGCATGCGCACGTGTACATTTCCTTAATGAAGATGATGTAGGAAGCTCACCTTATAAAAAGTACATGGGGATTTAGGAAACCTGGAGTATCTCCACAGAAAAGCATGGATTCTTTTTTAAGATAGAAAATTGCATTTAAGTATTTATAAATGTTTGATGATATACATACAATTTAAGGTGTCTTACCAACACTTGGAAACAACAAACCCGCAAGCACACATGCACTTGAGATAGGAGAGGTTGTAACTTTGAAGGTGGACATACACGCTTGCAGGTTTTCTTACTCCAGGCACATTCGTTTGGGAATTTTTAAAATGTGCTTCCAAAAGTAATTTCTGGAACCCTTTGGGAATCGTTTTGGCTTTCCTGTTGTTCAAGTGCATCCACATGGCTCTAACACCTCAGGCAAAATATGAACTAACGACATGCTGGCACGTCCACACAGTCATGAGTTTGGGAGCAGTTTTCTTGTTTTGGTGGTGGGGCTAAAATAAGGGAAACGGACCATGGGCAGAGAGAAGGCAAAGCATCGGACTGGACGGTTGCCCACAGTCAATAAAAAAAATACACAGGGATAAGAATGGAGTATAGCTGGCTTTCTGTCACTTGCTATATATTTATATATCCGGAAGATATGCCGTCCAATTCTCTCTCTCCAGGTTCTTGGGGATGCTGACAATGTGTTGTCCCAGACCTGCAGGGAAAAAAACAAACAAAAAGATCCAAAAACCTCTGGCCTTGTCCCAAATCCATTGCATACTTTCCCCTTTTTTTAAAAAAAACATCCAAACACATTTTCTGGCATGGACACTCCAAAGCAATTGTTGATTCATCAATCTATTCATTTAGCAACCAATTATTGAGCACCTATCATGTGCCAGACATCATGGTAGATGTTCGGGGAAATTAATAGAGACAAGATATGGCCCCTGCTCTCCGAAGTTGCTCATAGCCTGATAGGAAAGAAACATCAATGAACAGATAATAACAATACAGCAAAGTGATAATAATATCAATAACAACAGTGGGTAGTAATTATTAAAAATGTAACACATGCCAGGCATAGTGCTAAATCTCATTTATCCATTGCTTGATTCTTACAATACCCTATGAATTTGGTTATTATTCTGGTTTTACAGATGTAGAAAGTGAGGTTTGGAGAAGTTAAGCAACTTGCTGAAAGTGAAAGAGACAGTTAATTCTAGATCCAGGATTTGAACTCGAGTTTATCTGCCTCTAAGGGCTGTGATTTTAATTATTATGTCAAAGGACGCACAGAGAAAAGGGAGCTATGACTCTCTGGGTCGTGAACTGGACCGTGGAAATGAGAGGGAATTTGCCTGTAGAACCAGAGGAAGCCGGGTGGGGTAAATAGTGTGACCCTCCTTCTGAGGAGCCACTTGGGGTGGCCCTTGTGGATGTCTGCCAGGTGTGGCTCAAGCTACACCATCTCTGAGTAGCATGAGTCCTTAGGCCAGCACAGGTAGGCCTCTGGACTGTCCGTCTTCCCTCTGCATGAAAACCTGGGTGACATTCTCAAAGCCCCATACACCGGAGTATGAGCTGCAGCTTCCCTGCTCCTAGCCCTGGTCCTCAGCCATGCGCAGATGTGGTCTGGAGAGTGGAGCAGCTGCTTTTGAAAGTTCCTTGTATAGGAGTCTGTAGAACACACACACAAAGCCTTGCATTACCTCTGTAACCAAAGAGACAGAATAATTTTGGAAATGCTCTGCTCGTACCTTGTATGTAGACATTCAATCCCCTATATCTCTTCAATGTGGGCCTTCAAACTGACTCTCTTTTTAGTTTTCAATCACCTGGGAAAGCTCCCTTCTGTAGTACTGAGCCGGGGAAACCCTCTCCAAAAGGATGGCTTCCTTATCCAGAACATAAAGGGAAAGACAAAGAAAGGAATAAGCAGAAACTTCTAGGTTTTCCAAAATATTCATGCTTCAGCTTTTATTTCAACAGTTATTGGTTTAAGAAAAAGCTTACTGATAGCCTAGTGATAACCTGGCTTCTCTTTTATGTTTGAAAATCAAGTTTAAAAAACACTGTATGCGAAGTACTTTGAGAAAAATGCATATAAGTACTAGGTGTATTAATTTTCTCTTGCTGCTTGAGAAAGGATCACAAACCTAGCAGCTGAGAACAACGCTCGTAATATTAGCTCGTGTTCCTGTAGGTCCAAAGTCCAGACAGGCTCAGCTGGGTACTATGCACTGGATGTCAAAGGGCCAAAATCAGAGCGTTGGCTGGGCGAGGCTGTTTTCTGGGGGCTCTGGGAAAGAATTCATTTCCAGTGTGACGATGGTTTTGGTAGAGTTCAGATTCTTGTGATTGTCCTGCTGAAGTCCCTGTCTCCTTGCTAGCTTTCAGCTGAGGGCTGTCCTTGGTTTCTCAAAATTGCCTGTATTTCTTCTCATGCAGACTTCTCCACCTCCCAAGTCAGCCATGGAGCCCGAGTCCTTCTCACATTCTGAATCTCTGTGATTTCCTTTTCTGCCCATCAGCCAGAGAAAGCTCTCTGCTTTTCAAAGCTCAGTTGTTTGGTTCGGGGCCTCTGGAAGACCTTCCTTTCTGTGTCCTACAGAACTGTATAGAACAACATAATCATGGAATGGTAGCTTGCCAAGTTCATGGGTTCCAGAGATTAGGGTGTGGAATCTTGGGGAGCTATTTTTAGAATTCTGCCTACTACATTAAGGTATCAGATCTAGCAAATAAAAGTAGAGGATGCCCAGTTAACTTATACTAATTTTTTTTTGCTGTTTATCTGAAATTCAAATTTAATCGGGCATACTGTATTTTTACCTTGCAGCCGTAACAAATATAAACCACTATTATCATTCTTTCTTTGCTTTAGTATGCCCAAAAAAGCTAGTTTCCACATGGGCAGACTCATTTAATAATATTACAGATTTTGGTTTGATAAAAAGATATGTTCTGCTGGGCACAGTGGCTCACACTTGTAATTCCACTGCTTTGGAAGGCTGAGGCGGGAGGATCACTTGAGGCTAGGAGTTTGAGACCAGCCTGGGCATCAAATTGAGACGCCTATTTCTACAAAAAAATTTTTTTAAAAAATTAGTCAGGTTTGGTGCTGTGCACCTGTAGCCCCAGCTACTCAGGAGGCTGAGGCAGGAGGATTTTTCTAATATATCTACTTTCACACGGAAACTATTTTAGTTTGTATCTATTTATTCAAAATTGTTATTATATTTAAATGTGAAGGGAAGAAAAGTGAACACTTTCGAGTGCCAACTACCAAAGTAGGCATAAAGAGGAGAGGGAAAGAATGGATTATAGACATGCATTCTACTTTATGCCTCACAGCATAAATACCACAGCATAACTTTATCAATCAGATATTCTTTCCCCACTTCACAAACTGTACCAATCATTCCTTTTTATTTACTGTAGTTTTGATGCTTTGGTATCTTAGACTGCTCCTCCAAGAGCTAGCAAATTCCTAGGGATGGCAATAATTAGCCTTGGAGCATACTTTTCAGATGCAAACTGACCAATCCAGAGCCCACACTCCCCACCGCCTCTTTCATTGGTGTCTCTCCCATTCTAGGCCATTATCCACCTGCCCTCCAGGACCAGGTACCAGACAACAGCTCCTACACCCCAGAGCCCACCGAAATTGTTCAAACTAGCCAAGCTCAAGCCTGCTTAGGCTAGTTAGGTAAGCTCAGCCTGCTTACCCTGCCTCAGCTGCTCCTCCCACAGAACCGCAATACAGACTCTTGCCCATGTTTTACCCTCTTTCCCTCGGCCTCCTGATGCAATGCTTCTCCGTGTGGCCTGCATGCCATGCCATGCCCCCTGTTTCTAGGGATCTGTGAGTAGAAATAAGATCTTCCCTCATGACAGTCATTTCCATGTCTGTGTGTCTTACCATACCTGATGGAAACAAATCCCAGGTATCCTTAACGCACCTTTAGTAAAATGCCTACTTTATGCATATGATTTTGAAAATTTGGGGGCAGTAGGAGGGATGGAAAACACAAGGATGAATAAGACTCAAGCTTGGCGGTCGGAGGCGCTGGCGTTAGGATGGAGGGTGTGCTCCCGCCCATGCACAGCCCCAGGAAGTGGATGGTCTGGCTGGGGAGAGAGAGGTGCCGAGGACACACACTTCATGGCTTAAGTGCCAGGTCTCAGAGCTCTGCCTTGAAGTTGTCCTCTCAGCTCATCGCTTCCTTCTTACCCAGAAGCTGAAGACGACATCAGGCTTGCTGGAACATGCTCAAGTCTTCCACATGGGCAATTCTCAGGGTTTTTTCACTAGAACCCGTGGGGAGAAATAGAATTGTGCATAGCCACTGTGTACACATATATAAATGTGTAATCATATATAAATATGAAGTAATTTACCCTAAGTACACTTTGATATTCCTCCTTGCTTCTCTTTTCTCTTGTTCCATTTTTCCTGTTTTACTATTTTTCACCTTGCTGGTCATCATCCACTAAGTTGATTTCGTGACTCACTAGCAGGTCAGGGGCATAGAATTGAACAAACATTGTTCTGAGTGTAGTGGATGAGAGAATAATCATGGCAGCAGTTTTCTCTCCAAGCTAAAGAACAGATGAACAATATCTAATTGGGAACAAAGTTTTCAGTTTGAGGGCCAGCTGTCGATTTTTCTTCCCCTTATTCATTGCCTTCTTCCTTTACCATAAAATAGAACTACCGTTTTGGGGAAGCTTTGTCAAAATGGTGAGCTCCAACTAGAATTGTCATTTTAAGGTGGAATAAAACATGTTCAGTATTTTAGATTGAAGGCCAAGGAGAGGTTTAGCGGACTGTGTATAGAAACTTCCAATGTGTGTCAGCTGAGCTTTCTAATGTGCAACGTGAACTGGGTCAAGGGTACGTGCTTACTCACTGGACTGTCCTCTATGCTTTCTATATGCCAGAATCCTTTCATATAATGAATGGCAGAAATGGGAAAGAAATGTCAAACACATTCATATAAGGATGAGCTATGAGAGGGGGATGAGCCATCGGAAAAAGAATTTCATATGTAACATATCAAGTTGAAAACTTAAGACCCAAATATTACTTTATGGGAACCAAAAGCCATTTCTCATTTCCCCATGTTCGCTCTCATCCTCCTCCAACATGTATATAGGAATGATAACAGCTAATATTTATTGAGTATATATTATGTGTCACAGACTATACAACTAGTGTCATTTGCATTTTTTAATTAACCCTCACAACAACCTTCAAGAGAAGATCCTTGACTTTCACCACTTTCTAGACAAGGAAAATAGGGTTAGGATGGCTGGGTAACTTGCACAAAGTTATACACCCAGTAAGGACAGGCAAAACCAGGAATCAAACTCAAGTCTATTTCCTTAACCTCCAAAGTCCACTATCTCATGGAAGACTATGATGAAAGAAGTGATATATTGTCTAATTAGTTCCCTGTTGTGACAGATCACCTGTTCACATGAGTGTATCACATCAGCAGAATCTTTACCTCCAGTCATTAAGGAGGAAGACGGATATGGCTGTGTTTGTAGCTGCTGGAGATTTGATGAGGGAAAGTCCAGCAGACAAAAGGAATTGGGGAAATCTGGCATCTTTAAGGCGATCTGTAAGACAGAGAGAGTTTATTAATAAGCCACATATAGACACTCTGGCCACATCAGTCAGGCACATGTGTGGTCCAGGCTGCTGTGATAGCGGCCGTGGGGCCTGAACTGGAAAATTCTAGCCCCAGGTTTTACAAGGAGTTGATGGAGATTTGAAGCAAGCACACAATAGCAAGTAGTCCTCTTGGGACAGCCCCACCCCACTGTGTTTTTGTTTTATTTTCGATCTCTATTCTAAAACCACCTACTTCTCTGCCTTTCAGCCCCAGTGAAACAACCGCATTATTCAATCCAGCATCCAAATTCCAGAAGCCATAAGAATCATTCTTGTATATAAGGAGCCCTGCAGTTTTGCAATGACACAAAGAAGAGGTGCTGAACCATGAGGGAGGGTGGGTCAAACAGATAAGAACATTGGCTTAGACCTGGGCAAAATCCTTTACCACTCATGTCTATGTGAACCTAAGCAAATCAGTTCACAGCTCTGAGTTTCCGAGCTCTTCCTCTGATAGGAACTTTTCTCTTAGTCCTTTAACATGCTTCCAAACACTTCAAAATTTCTCTCCCCAAAGAAGAAAGTATAAACAGGGGTTTTTATTTTTGTTGTTGTTGTTGTTGTTAAAAACACATGTTGTGGGATGAATCATGTCTCCAACAATTCATATGTTGAAATCCTAACCCCCAGTACCTTAGAATGTGACTGTTTTGGGAGATTAGGTCTTTAAAAAGGTGATTACGTTAAAAAGAGGTCATTAGAATTCTTATCCAATATGACTCACGTCCTTACAAGAAAAGGAGATTAGGACACAGACAGGAACAGAGGGAATACCATGTGAAGACACAGGGAAGCTGCCATCTTCAAGCCAAGGAGAGAGATCTCAGAAAAATACCAACCTGCTGACACCTTGATCTTAGACTTCCAGCCTCCAAAATTGTGAGAAAATAAATTTCTGTTGTTTAAACCACTCAATCTATGGTACTTTGTTATGGCAGCCCTAGCGAACTGATACGACACCTCACACGAATCAAGAAACTGATGTTATCATAACCAGAGGAGGCCTATTCAAAAAGGCACAGAGCTGAATTAACAATGAGTAGCCATTGCCCCTGTGTGTTGCCGTGTGCCACCTACTATGCTGAACACCCAGCATAGATTAAATCATTTCACCCTGTCAGTAAATCCTACAGATACTATTAATGGTATTACCCTCACCTGACAAATGAGAATCAAAGAGCTTATGACACTCGCTTGGAGTCACACAGCTAATAAGCCATAGTGCCAGAATTGGATTCCAGAGGCTGGGCTCCTAATCCTTAGGAGGTTCTATAGATCCTTCAAGAAAAAAGTGCAACCTTCTCAAAAGGACAGTCTACTTCTACTGCTGCTCTTCATTACCACCTTACTAGAACTGCTCTCTCAAGGGTCCAATGTAACCTCTTAATCCCAAAACACTGGATAAAGTCAATTGGCATTTGGTACCCATCCTTTCCCCTTCTACACACCACCCCCCTCAGTACTGCAAGGGATGAAAGGATAAAAACTGCAATTCCCAGTCTTTACTACAATTAGAGTTCTAGGTGGAATCTAGAGAATTCTCTCTCTCTGACTTCTTAGCCTTTGTCTCATTTGTTGAGTTCACTTTTTCCTTTTAATCCTTAAGAATCGTTACCCCAGTCTCTGCCTTGATTCTCTTCTTTTTCCCACATGTTCCCTTCCTTGAGCTCATCTTCTCCCATGGCTTCACCCACAATTGGTAAGTAGATAGTTTTTGAGTGTCATCCAAGCTCCAGAGTCAAATGTTTTGTATCTGCTGGGACCTTCTCCTATATACCTGGCTGTCACCAGAGACCTCACTGAACTCCACACCTCCCTTTCCCCACTTCCCCTTGACCATCTGTCAGTGCTGCTCTTCCCAATTCGCACAACTTCCAGGACCACCATCCACTCCCGCCATGTGCATCAAGTGCTCTTTGGCTCCCATTTCTCTTCCTTCCTCTATGCAAACTGTGAGATGGATCTCCCTTCTTTCCTCTCTTTTCCATTTCCACTATCTGTTGACACAGTCCAGCCCTTTCTTACCCAGAAATCTAATGTGTCATCCTTCCTCTAGGATGTCTTTTTTCATTCATTGAACAAATTTTCATGCAAGGTGCCGGAGAAGCAAAAATGAGATATATAAAGTCATTGCCTAAAACAGTCCATTGTGCAGTCTGGAAGGCAGATGCACGCGTCTATGTGAAATACCCACGTTTATGTGTATACTTAACTGCACCATGAAACAAACTGACATAGTAGTGATGTGAGCAAACTGCCCTGGGACAGACCGAAGAGGAGGAACCAACTCAATCTTCGATGACAGAAAGGGATTAACAGAGGAAATGATATTTGAATGGGGCCTTGTTGAAGGAGAAGGATTTAGACAGGTGAAAAATTGGAAGGAGGGCAAACCCAGGCTGAGTGAAGAGGATGAGGAAGGGGCGGAAGCCATGTGCGTACCTGCTTGAGAGGAGGTCAAACTGTCTGGAGGAGCCAGAGAACAGATGTGCATGTGTGTGTGGTCAGGACGTGTCAGGAAAGAAGGCTGGCAGAGTAAATTAGGGTCATATTGAGAAGAGCCTTGAGTATAATATTACAGAAATTTATACCCCACCTTATAGGCAAGAAGATATTCATTCAATATTTTAAGCCTCAGCCATGACATTTTTATATTTGTTTTTTGAAGACCTGTCAGAGAGCTTCCTGGAGAACAGACTAGAACTATGGTTTTTACTTAGATTCCACCAATCTTGAGTAAGGTCATGGACACTGACAAATAAATGTGAATTTCAGTTGCATATGCGACTATGTGCATCTTTCTGAAGGAAGGGTCTATGCTGACACTGTCCAATAAAAATATAATGTGAGCCACACAGGTAATTTTAAACTCCCTAGTAGTCACTTAAAAAACAAAAGGAAACAGATGAAATGAATTTTAACATTTCAATAATTTATTTGACCCAATATATTCAAAACATCATTTCATATCATTTCAACTATAATCAATAGTTTAAAAATAATGATTTATTTTGCATTCTTTTTTTTACTTATGAAGGCTTTGAACTTAGCTGTGTATCTTACAGCACATCTCGATTTGGACTCAACACAATTCAAGTGCTCTACAGCCACATGTGGCTGGTGGCTACCATATTAGACAGACATTTTACAAGACTCTCAGAGGGGTCCTTAGTCTAGCAAAAGGTTAAGAACTACTGAAATGGGGGATAGGAGTGGTAGAAAGAAGGTCATTTTAAAAGTGCATGAGATTTTTTTTTAAAGATCTGAGCTAAAGCAATGGCTGTAGGGCGAGAGATGAGAAGAAGACCTGAGAGTATCTCAACAGGACTTGGTCATCAGCTAGAGAGGAAGCTGGGCTGAGGGAGAGGGACAGGGCAAGAATGACTTAAAGATTTCCAGTGTGTGACTGGGTAGTTGTAGATGCCATACACATCCCTGTCCTACTACACTCTCTACAAAGTTGTCAATGATCTTCCAAATGCAGAGTGTGAGCCTGTTACACACACCCTC
>RJWJ010040220.1:0-14080 GCA_004363605.1 Indri indri | reverse complement strand
GCAAAGAAATGGATGGTAAGTAGAAACTACAAAATAAGATGGTAGAAATAACTGCAAATATTACAGTAATCACAACACAAATTGTTAAGAAAAAAGAGTTTCAGTGTACAGGGTTCCCTTTGCAGTAGAACAGAATAGAAAGCTCAGAAATATAAACTCACATACATAAAAAGTTGATATAGGGCAAGCATATTAAAAATCAGTGGGATGATATCTTAATATTTAGTAAACAGAAGTGGCACAATTGGCTACCTAATAGGAAAATGAAGATAAATCCCTCTCTCACATCATATGCAAAAATCTATTCCAGGTGCAAAATATCTAACAGAAAAGTACTAAAAGGTAGGTAAATAGGAGAATATTTTATAATCTGAGAGTAGAGAGAAGAGTTTAAACAATTCATAAGCAGAATAAGCCATAAAAGAAATTACTAAATTTCACTAAATTAAAATTTAAAACTTCTCTCTAGCATCTATCCATTTATATGGATAAAATAGAAGTCAGTCTGAAAGAAGATATTTGGAGCACATATAACTGTAAAGTGTTAGTTGCCTGAGAACATAAAAATTCCAATGACCCCAATGGACAAATGTGCCAAATAGATCAATAGACAATTCACAGAAGAGGAAAACCTAAATGTCCCCATAGGTCAACAACAATGTTCAATTTAAGTAGCAATCTGGGAATGCAATCAAAGTAAGGAAATACAATTTTATACTAATATAATTGCAGAAGTAAAATTTATGGCAATGCTAAATTGACATACACATATGCAATTGGTGATGTGAAGAAATAGGAATCTTATCCACTGCTGAAGGTAATGAAATTTAAAACTACTTTGGAGATCAATTTGGCAATATCTATCTAGTTAATCTGAAGATCGCCTAGGCTAGGTGTATACTTGTCAAAGAAATGTGAACAGCAATGTTCAATGGTCAATTGCTTACAGTGGTGAAAACCAAAAGCAATATGAATGTCCATTAGAGGAAAATTAAAAAATTAACTCATATAGTAGAGTACTATAAAAACAAAAAAGGAATGATCCTGTGCTACACATATCAGCATGGGGTATTTCTAAACATAATGTTGAGTTAAAAAATAAGAAATTTGCAAAGTGGTATCAATAGTATAATATTTTTATAAAGTTCAAAAGCATGTAATCCATCATTAAAATGGAATTAGGAAGGCATGAATGAATATGAAGCCTATTTGGAATGTTTTTATTAAAAGAATGTGAAGCAAATTTACTAAAAAAGATCATTTGTTAAAGTTGGGTAGTAGATACATGATGTATATTTTGGTTTTATTTAAACATTTTAAAAATGTGTCTGAATATTTCATAATAAAGAAACAGACTAGAAGAATATACAATTAGGGAAAACAAAAAAAAATAGGGCAAAAGTTATCAATAAGTCATTCACTAAAGAGAAAATCTGGATGACTAGTAAGCATACTCAATTATAATTACTACCAGGCAAATAAAATTAAAACAAAAATCTAAGTTCATTGTACAAAATGGGCAAAAATGAAATATTTTGAAAATACAAAATCGGTGAAGATGCAGGTTAAGATGACTTCTGACGGGAGTACAAATTACTGTAATTTTTAAATAAAACAACTTGGTAATACGTGTGTGAAGTAAAAAATGTGAAGTAAAAAGTGTGAAGATGAATATTTCACGTAAAAACAGTAACATTTTAAACATGCCTTCATGTAGTTGCACGAAGAACAAGAATGCACTTTGTACTATTGTGTGAGTGGGAAACTGAAAATAATCTAAACAAACATCAATAGAGAACTGGAAAATTAAGGTCTGCTCATATGATGGCATACTACATAGATTAAATGAATTAACTGGGTCCAAATATATCAACATACATAAAATTCAAAAACATAATGTTTAATATAAATGAAAATTGTCAAATGTTACATATACCATGACAACATTGATGTAAATTAAAAACATACAGACTCTGTATTCTCTTTTTTGACCTATTTGTGGATGCAGAGAGGAACATTCAAACACTGCTGGTGGGACTGCAAACTTGTATAACCTTTATGCGAACTAGTATGGAGTTACCTCAAAGAACTAAAAGTAGAACTACCATTTGATCCAGCAATCCCACTACTGAGTATCTACCCAAAGGAAAAAAGGCATTCTATAAAAAAGACATCTGCACTTGAATGTTTATAGCAGCACAGTTCATAATTGTAAAGATGTGGAAACAACCCAAGTGCCATCAATACATGAGTGGATTAACAAGGTGTGGTATATGTATACCATGGAGTACTACTCAGCCATTAAAACAATGAATAACTACCTATTGTTTTATCCTGGATGAAGCTGGAGCCCATTCTTCTAAGTGAATTATTCCAAGAATGGAAAAACAAACACCACATGTACTCACCATTAAATTGGTACTAATTGATCAACACTAATGTGCACATATGGGGAGTAACATTCTAGGGCGTCGGGCAGGTGGCTGGGGGCAAGGGGATGGTTAAATCCACACTTAACGGATGTGGTGTGTGCTGACTGTGGGATGGGCAGGCTTGTGGGGTGGTGCAATGGCAATTTACATAACCAAAGCATTTGTGCCCCCATAATACTCTGAAATACAAAATTAAAAAAAGACTCCATTGTCCTAATCATTATTGTTTTATAGTAGATCTTGATTTGTGTGAATATATCTCTATACTTAGTTCTTCTTCAGTAATATTTTTCCTATTTCTAGTCTTTTAGTTTTTCAAATAAATTTTAAAAGGAGCTTGTCAGATTTAATTAAAACGTGTTGATATTTCATTTGGAATTACATTGATTCTATTTCTCTGAAAATTTAGGGGGAATTGGTACCTTTGTGACTTTGGGGTTTTCTATACTTAAAAATGGTATTTTCTGCTTTGAAATTGTCTTTTCCAATGTCTTTCAATAATATTTAACTATCTCCAAAAATGTGTATCTTTTAGTATCCCAGGTACCTTATTTATTTGTTGGCTGCCTATTATGTGTATTTTCCTCCACATTCACAAGCATATCTTAGAGATATTGTCGATTTGGTTCTGGACCACCACAGTAAAGTGAATATCACTATAACATGAATCACATCAATTTTTTGGTTTCCCAGTGCATATAAAACTTCTGTTTATACTATACTGTAGTCTATTAAGTGTGAAATAGCATTATTTCTAAAAAAGTTACATGCCTTAATTAAAAAATACTTTATTGTTGAAAAATGCTAACAATCATCTGAGCCTTCAGCAAATCATAATGTTTTTGCTGTGGAGAGTCTTACCTCAGTGTTGATGGCTGCTGACTGATCAGGGTAGTGGTTGCTAAAGGCTGGGCTAGCTATGTCAATTTCTTAAAATAAGGCCTCAATGAAATTCATTGCATCAATTGACTCTTTCATGAAAAAGTTCTCTTTAGCATGTGACACTGTTTGATAGCATTTTACCTAAAGTAGAATTTTTTAAAAAAATTGGAATCAGTCTTCTCAAACTCTGCTGCTGCTGCTCTATCAACTGAGGTTATGTAATGTTCTAAATTCTTTGTTTTCATTTCAACAATGTTCACAGCATCTTCACCAAGGGTAGACTCCTTCTCAAGAAAACACTTTCTTTGCTCATCCGTAAGAAACAATTCCTCATCCATTCACATTTTATCATGAGGTTGCAGCAATTCAGTCACATCTTCAGGCTCCACTTCTAATTGTAATTCCTCATGCTATTTCTACCACATCTGCATTTACTTCCTCCACTGAAGTCTTGAATCCCTCAAAGTCATCTGTGAATATTGAAATCAACTTCTTCCAAACTCCTGTTAATGTTGATATTTTGACCTCTTCCTATGAAGCATGAATGTTCGTAATGGAATCTAGAATGATGAATCCTTTCCAGAAAGTTTTCAATTGACCTTGCTTAGATCTATCAGAGGAATCACTATGACATCTAAAGCCTTACAAAATGTATTTCCTAAATAATAAAGTTTGAAAGTCAAAATTATTCCTTGATCTATGGGCTGCAAAATGGATGTTGTGTTAGCAGGCATGAAAACAACATTAATCTCCTTGTACATCTCCATCGGAACTCTTGGGTGACTAGGTGCATTTTCAATGAACAGTAATATTTTGAAAGGAATCTTTTTTTTCTGAGTAGGAGTTCTCAGCAATGGGCTTAAAATATTCAGTAAACCTTGTGGTAAACGTATGTTTACTGTAGTTCCACTGATACCCTTGTTGTTCCATTTATAGAGCACAGGCAGATTTAGCACAATTCCTAAGGGCCCTAGGATTTTTTCAGGATGGTCAATGAGCATTGACTTCAACTTAAAGTCACCAGCTGCATTAACCTCTGATAAGAAAGTCAGCCTATCCTTTAAAGTTAGGCATTGACTTCTCCCCTCTAGCTATAAAAGTCCTAGATGGCATCTTCTTCAAATATAAATTTTTTCATCTACATTGAAAATACATTGTGTAGTGTAGCCACTTTTATCCATGATCTTAGATCTTGTATTAATAGATAACTTGCTGCTTCACCTTATGCTTTTACATTATGGAAAAGACTTCTTTCCTTAAACCTCATGAATCAACCTCTGCTAGTTTCAGATATTGTTCTGCAGCTTCCTCACCTCTCTAAGCCTTCATAGGATTGAAAACAGTAGGAGTCTTTCTCTGGATTAGGCTTTGGCTTAAGGGAATGTTGTGGTTGGTTTGATCTTCTATCTGGACCACTAAAACTTTCTCCATATTAGCAATAAGGCTGTTTTGTTTTCTTGTTATTCATGCGTTCATTGGAGAGGCACTTACAATTTCCTTCAAGAACTTTTCCTTTGCATTCACAACTTGGCTAACTGGGTGCAAGAGGCCTGGCTTTTGGCCTGCCTCAGCTTTTGACATGGCTTTCTTACTGAGATTAATCATTTTTAGCTTTGATTTAAAGTGAGAGATGTGTGACTCTTCCCTTCACTTGAACCTTAGAAAGCTGTTGTAGGGTTGTTAATTGGCCTAAGTTCAATATTATTGTGACTCAGGGAATAGGGAGGCCCCAGGAGAAGGAGAGAGACGGGAACAGCTGGTTGGTGGAGTAATCGGAACACGTGCAAGAACACATACAGCATTTATTAAGTTTGCCATCTTATGTGGGCATAGTTCATGGTGCTCCAAAACAATTGCAATAACACCGGTTACACTGAAGATCATTGATCACAGATCACCATAATGGATATAATAATAATGAAAAAGTTTGAAATATTGTAAGAAATACCAAAATGTGACACAAACACAAAGTAAGTACATACTGTTGTAAAAAAATGGTGTCGATAGACTTGTTCAATGCAAGGTTGCCACATACCTTCAATTTGTAAAAAATGCAATATATGTGAAGCACAATAAAGTGAAGTGCAATAAAATGAGATTTACCTGTACTATCTACCCAATTAAATATTTTTTCCTCTTTAAATGAAAACTGTCCACATTTTTGAAGATAAGAGAAATTCTATTATTAATAAAGTTGTGGAGGGGTAGAGGGCCATTAATATATGCCATACTCTGCCATGAATGCTGGTCAGAAATTATGGGAAAATTAATTGCAAAGAATATACTTCTATGGCAAGCATGTCAGAAGCCGTGATTTACTACTGAGACTAGACTGTGTGATTCAGATAATGATTGGCAGGGCAGCCAGGGCTATGTGACAGATGTGGCTGACTGATCATCATTGAAAGGGAGCATTAATAATGCACTTTCAGAGAATGTCAAGCTGTTAAGTGGAAGGTTGCCTTTATAAGTGGGGAGCTGGTGATTTTGCTCCAAATGTGCTCTTCTTCTTCCTCCCAAATCTGCTTACATGTAAGCCATTCTAATGTTATGATTCAGAATTGGCCAAGTTCTAGGAACACTTTAATATTACTGATGAAATGTTAGCCCAGACAGTAGCAAAAACCTCTACCCATAAAACAAATCCCAAAGAGCCTTGATTTATCACAGATGCCAGTGTAGTCTCTAGTCATTATTTCTGGGTCTGTATACGGGCTCATAATCAAGCAGCTAAAAATAACAAGTATTGCTGAGGCTCGAGTGGAGGGTCAGGGCCAGCTGTCTTTAGGAGTTAGCATAGTCTAGACACTTAACAAAATGTGAAGAGCAATAAGCAAATAGTAACTATAAGTAGTTTTAACAAAGCTTTGAATCTGGATGCATTTTCTGTTTATCTCTGTGGGGAAGCCCATTTGGTGCCTTGTGGAACATTTCCAAGAGTATTCACTTCTGCCCATTTGTACTGTTAGGATCTTTGTGTGTTTTCAGGACTGATGAAATAACACTCTACGTAGAGACCCAAAAGTATCCTTACATTATATCTATATTTCACATCAGATAATAATGAGTTAGAGAGATGTTGGCTTCTGGTTCATGATACATTCTGAAGCAAAGCTTGATACTTCCTATTTATCTGTTTAAAAAACACTTTGTCTTTTGGCTTTTCTCCTGGAGAATCATAGTGACCAAGGGCATAGTGTATCACAAGAGTAAAATATTCACCTACACAGTATGAATTTATTCAACTATTATATGTGTATATTGGCTTAAGCATTTTTTATATTCTCTCAATGCATTTTATGGTTTATCTGCCTTGGGTTGTAATTTTCGAGAGAACAGCATCCATGGTGGTTAATTGTTTTGTACCATGTTATAGGCATGTAGTTGTATAGCAAATAGTGTTTGAAAAGATCATGATGGTGGTTACTCTAGATACATTTGTCTTTAGCATTAGTGTAATTGTCTGGATTTGGAGCTGGCTGCCATTGGGTTTGAATATAACCCTGGAAGTGTCTTAACATGTCTCCATACAATCAAAAATTTCTAGCTTGAACGCCAGTCAGAAAGTCATTCTTCTTGCTGAAGAGGTACAGGATAAACAGAGCTTCAGGGTGTCCAAGAAGGCACAGAAAGAACCAAAATCTCAAGATGCAGGACAGAGGCCTCAAATCACAGTGTAGAGATAGCTGGGCTGCAACACCAGGTAGTCATTGCTAGAGAAGGAAGCAAAGCCAACAACATGTGCCTTGCAGAGCTTTCTGGAGAAAAGCAAAAGCTCCTTAGCAATGCCTTTGATGACACTTCTTATCTTAAAAGGAATCTTAAGCAAGAGCATAAGAACAAGAACATTTTTGAAAATAGTAGTATGGCAAAAACTTTGTCCTAGAACACTGAAATAAAGGAAGGAAAACTAAATTGTCAGAAAAAGAGAAAAATCAGATGCATTTGGAAAACGGGGAAAGTTAATTCACAAGGAAATAACTTCAGCTTAGTGCACAGGTAGGATGGGTCTACCTGACATTGGGGACCAAGGGATTTCTGAAACTTTGGGTGGGAAGTGTGAATAAAAAGGAATGAATCTTTGAGAGTTTCAAGTATCTGGCACCGGAGTGGGGAAATGCTATGGTGAAAATCGCCTTGAGGTGTCCTTGACTGGCAGAAGCAGTGAAGGCAAGAGCAGGTGGGTTTGTTTACCTGTTGCACAAGGTGTTAATTGTTCTACTCCTTGCTCAAGGCCTCTGCGGGTGGGAGATTATCCTAGACACATGTGATCCCTGTGGCAGCAAGGGTGGCATCTGTTACTTCAAATGGTGGCAAGATCCCCTGGGCCTACAAGAGGGCCAGCTAGGGATGGCAGTGACAGCAATGTAGGAAGTAGAGTAGAAGAGATCTGAGCACCCCCAAAATCTTTGTCCTGTTTGTAAGACAGAGAAAGGGAAAACCTGAAGGGTCAGACTTGTCAGATTCCTTTATATCTGCACACTGGAAATCAGGGGGACTTCCTAAGAAATCGTAATAAATGCCTGATCTAAGGCCATATTTTCTTTGCCACATAGCACGCCACTTGGTTCCTCACTCAGCTTAACAAGCTGGCTCCACGTTTTTTTGTCCTCCTTAGATTTGGTTCTCTAGATTTGAGTGTTTACTGTCCTGGAACTTCCATGGGATCTTGGTTCCATTGAAAGAACAGTGTAAAGAGGATCATTTTTGTGGGTATCTAACACATAACTTTTAAATTTCTTTTTTAAATTACCAGCTGAGCTGAGGGGGTTGTTTTCCAAGAATAGGTACTACAGTGTGACTACAGTAGTGATTTTCAAACTTGTTTTGACTATTGTGAATTGGAGAAAAAAATCCATTTTACATCAAGGCACAATACACAAACTTATACATATAGAAAGCTAAGAAGTTTAATAAAAATAATACTAACTATAGTAGTGTTCTATATAGTAAGGTTTCCTGTCTTTTCCTATTTCACTTTTGAAAATGCCTTTTGTAATTCACCAAACTTATTTTATAACACACAATGTAAAACAATCTGCATTTTAAAAACACTGGTCAAGAACAAGGGCCAGCAAATTATAGCCAGAGCCAAATCCGCTGTTTTTGCAAATAAAGTTTTATTGGAACACAGTCATGCCCATTATTTACATATTGGTTATGGCTGCTTTTGTGTAGTTGTGACAGAGACCATATGGCTCAGAAACCGTAAAATTTTTACTGTCTTTTCCTTTGCAAAGTAAATTTACTGGCTGGGCATGGTGGCTCATGCCTGCAATGCCAGCACTTTGGGAGGCTGTGGAGGCCAGGAGTTCAAGAACAATCTGGGCAACATAGCAAGACCTGAAAAAAAAGTCTCTGAAAAAAAAAATTAGCTGGGTGTGGTGACATGTACCTGTAGTCTCAGCTACTTGGGAGGCTGAGCTGGCAGGATTGCTTGAGTCCAGGAGTTCTAGGTTACATTGAGCTATGATTGGGCCACCGCACTCTAGCCTAGGTGAAAGAGCAAGACTTTAATCTCTAAAAATAAATAAATAAGTAAATTTACTGACCCCTACTCTGGAAAAAAGAAAGGTAGTTTAGGTACATAAATGAGTGTGTTTGTATATATATTTATATTCACATTCATATATTTATACACATTCTTATATGCATATAAGTCTTTTATATGTATTCTCAAATGATCTTTAAGTATATTTCAAAATATATTAAGGCTACATAGAATGTACTGCACACTAAAGACAAGTCTTAGGGTGCTTAGAGGCTGCTGCCATTGAAGTGTGTGAATGGTATGAAGATTTTAAGGTTGCCTGTTTCAGGAGGTTGTGTGGGTCCTCTAACAGTGCTGAACAAATTGAAGAATGATAAAAAATCCCTAAATTTTTTGGCTCAAACAATAGACTGTTCACGGTACCTTCTATTCCAGTTAAAAAAAAAAAATCCTATGTCTTAGAGCTTTAGGACTAAGAGAAAACTAAGTAAGTTTAATCTTGCAGGTTGCTGACATATACTTTGAGTTGAATTCATGGCTTCATCAGATCTGTATAGGAGTACGGGTATTGGTTTTTGTAAATATTGTGGGAAGTTGGAACAAATGGTTATTGAAAACCACTAGATGTGCTGGGTATGTGGGAAAAACCTTATGATCCAGGTGAGGGTACCAGGCACACATACATGACCACAGGATGAGAGGTCACTGGCAGTGCATAATGACTGCCAAATAAGCACAATGGCCCTTCAGGGCTGGGGTAGATCAGGGATGAAAGAGGTCATAGCTAAGCTGGAGAAATCCGGGGGTGCTATGGACTGGTAGTCAGGGAGATGTAGGCCTGGGATCCAGTCCATACCGGTCTCTCAGGCTTGAGCAAGTCACAGTGTCTTTCTGGGACTTCTGAATCCTTACCAGTGAAAGGAGTTACAAATGGTTTTACAATTACCTTATTGTTTTACAGTCTATGATTGCACAGTCACAGAAGAAGAATTAAACCAAACCTTAAGAAACTTAAGATGTTGTTATGAGGGCAAAGCTGAAGGACATTGTAGAATGGTTTGTGCTAAGTATTATAAGTAAACTATCAGGAAGAAAATATTTGGAAATACAAGCCATTGATACCACATGGTAGACAAAGTGGACAATACATTATAATTGGATTTTGGTTCATGGTGAAAGGTGTCGAGTCCCATCTATCTATCTGTAACTGTGGTTCACTTGAATCCCGAGTCTCTTACATGTGTTCTTTCGTTGGTATCATTCCTCTAATTCTGTTGCTACTTATCTATTAAACAAAAAAGGCACAGTGACGAATTATTCTATATCTTTTTGTATTTTTAACATTAAAGGGAATGTAAGCAGGGGTGGGGAACCTGTGGCCCTGGGGCCACATGGGGCCTTCTGGATCCTTGAGTGCAGCCTTTTGACTGAATCCAAATTTTACAGAACAAATCCTTTTAATGAGGGGATTTGTTCTGCGAAGTTTGCATTCAGTTGAGGGGCTGCGCTTGGGGATCTGGAGGGCCACACGTGGCTGCAGGTTCCCCGTAGTATTCTATGTAACACCAAATTGACAAACAAAAACTTATAAATGCTCTCTTAGTCTGAGGGAGATGGAGGGTGACACTTCAATATTCTCAAATGTACACAATCCTAATTTAAGCACATTAGTGGCAGCACTTTTTTAGGGGTTAACAGTTTTTGTGCAGAATTGAGGCTAAGTAGTTTGTTTTAGTTTTAATAAGTCTTCCTCACAAGAATGCTTTTTTCTTATTAGTTGTCTTTTTATTTCAAAGACTATAATGAAGTATTAAAGAGATTATTTTGATTAAAATACTAAACAGCTGCTTTCTATTTATTGTTTTAATCAGGCTTCCAAATGATTCATGTCTGACGTTAAATGCAGTATAACAAAGAGTATTGAATGTTGCCATCTTGAAGCTACCAGTATGACTTTTCTTGCTGTTTGCTTTCACAGAAATATTTCTAAGGATGAATGGAATTATGTATAAATAATCACACTATAAATATTTGTGTAACTTTTCCCTTTCAAATCAATAATCTTGTCAACAGAAATGCCATTAACTCCATAAGAGCAGTGCTTGAATAAACACGTTTAGTAAAGAAAATATTATTTCTATTATACTTCTCTAGAGAAGTAATATAGATAAAGAGCAGTATGAATTACCATGTTATTTGTTGCATAATCAGGGAGTAACAAAGTAGCTTCATGTGCTTGTTTTGATAATGGGGACAAGTTATTATAGAACAATGCCTGAGATTTCATATTAGCTCATTAACCACTATTATTCATAATCGAGTAATAGACTACTTGTAGGATGTTTTGGAAAAAGATCCACATAGTTTAGGTTAACTATATGTATTTTATCCTATACTATTTAGACTTCTCTATAGTCCTAATTAACATTATTAATGCCCTCTATTGTACCCATCCAGCACCCTGGCAATCTGGAATATAGTTGGTTTGTCATACAAGACCTGGTTATCAGAAGATTCATCTAGATTTTGCAGTTAGTGGGTATTTAAACAGACTTGAAGTAGACATAGATGGGACTACTGTAATACTCAAGTATCCCCCGAATCACAGCATCCCCTCACTGCCTCCGTGTACTTGGAGATATTAGTTTTCCATTGTTGACTAGTATAGTTGGGATGATTTTTGGTATTGTCTATGGATAAGTTATGTGAATCTGATTGAAGCACAAACAGCCTGCTATAGATTGAATGTGTCCCCCCAAAATTCATATGTTATAACCTAATCACCAATGATATGGTATTTGGAGGCGGGGCCTTTGGGAGGTTATTAGGTCATGAAAGTCATTATGACTAGGATTTATGTCCTTATAGAAGAGGCCTCAGAGAACTCCCTTCCCTATTCCACTGTGTGAGGACACAGAAAAGATGGCAGACTATGAACCAGGAAATGAGCCCTCACCAGACACTGAATCTGCTGGCACTTTGTTCTTAGAATTCTCAGGCCGTAGAACTCTAAGAAACAAATTTCTGTTATTAGCCACCCAATCTGTCATATCTATCATAGCAACCTGGAAAGACTAAGACAAAGCCATAATGTAAATGTGGGTTTCAGATGTGCAACAAAATAGGGAAAATCTGACAGTGTGAACTGTGAAGAAAAAGAGGGAAATACATTGTGGATGAAAGAAGAGCTAGGGCTCCAAAACAAAGTTTCTTGGTTGAATCTGCCATGATACAGAGGCAGCTAAAAGAAAAATAATAAATGACCTTGGTTAAGACATCTGAAGGTGCTGCAGAAGTGGAAATGTAAGAGGGTATGGCCTTGCTCCCTAGCGGTTGTCACTGGGGAGAAACTCATTAAGATGCCTTGAGCCTTTTATGAAAGATCCATTCATTCTCTCATCAGTTACTGAGTGCCTTCCCTGGCCTAGGCTCCAGTCTAGACACTGGATGTATTTAAGGGAACAAACAGACACAGTCCCTTCCACTATGAAATTTACATTCTGGTGAGAATAGACAGAATATAAATCAATATATATAATTTCTATCTCTATGGTATTAAGCACTGTGGAAAATATGATGTAGATTAGATATAATAGAGTGTGACAAGGAGACAGATTTTATTGCTATTTTATAAAGTTGGTGGGGGATGTGGGATCAAGAACTTTCTTTTTGAATGGGAGATATTGCAGCATGTGAATACTGACAGGAATGATCTAAAAGAGGGAAAAATGGAGGATGCAGGGAAGAGAAGGAAACAGCATGAGAGAAGTTCTTGATTAAGCATAGAACATGGGATCTGGCACAAAAGTGGAGGCTTGGACTTAGATAGGAACATGGATAAGTGAGATGATTAAAACTGCAATTAGTGGAAAGATACTATTATCAATAATGTCAAGATTTGACCATTAGAATAGGTGCTAAGGTTAGGTCAAGGACAAGGCCATTAGGGCAGAGAAATTCAAGGACTAGTGAACCAGAGTATTCTGGTATAGTTATCCAATAAATACTGAAATCACCAAAAATTATGACAGGAGTGCTATTGGAGAGAATTGCAGTAAAGAAAGTGTTAAATTCTTCAAGGAATAAGGGGCTGCTCCAGGGATTCTGTAAATGACAGCAAGAATACTTAAATAAATAAATGTAAACCATTCGCTGCTTAGGAGATGGGTGCTCTTATCTGATCCCCCTTCCTTGTCTGGAAGGCTGGGGAAAGTCCTGGTCTGAGTTAATCCAGGGAGACCATCCTTTATCTGGAATTTTAAGGATATTGAAATACAGAGGATATACAAAACTGATGGTTGAATTGAATCAGCTGAGTCATTAAACCAGCGAAGTGGCTACAAGTTGGGTCATCACAATGAGGCAATGCTGGGGCAAGGTGTGAGGTATACAGCCAAGGGATCTGAGTACCAGGGGGAGGAGAGCAAACGAGAGTGTGGCAATCAGGCTGTTTGCAGGTTACCTGAAGGTGGAAGGATAGAGCAGGGAAACAGGAAATTGTTACATCTGGGCTTTAGAGAGGTCACTGTGGTGTGACAGAGGTTATCCAGCTTTACTTACTTTAAGATCAGAGTAGACAATATCCAAAGAATATTGTCTTGCCTGTAGAATGACTTTTTTTTTTTTTTTTTTTTTACAATTATGAACATTGCAACCAGTCCAGAATCCTATCTCGCCATTCTGACATTGCTTATAAAAACTTGTTTATCATTCCATCAGCCACTTTTATTTGGGCATATTGTCATATGAAAGTAGAAAAACATTTTTTCTTGAGCTAAGAACGTTAAATCAGTTTTACTGGAAGGACTAAGGTTTTCATATGAGATTGCTCCCTGGAGGACAGTGGGAGCAGCCAGACAGCATCTGCTTACTGCTTCGGGGTGGATCACCATTAATTAATGTGAATAGAGAAAGGTGGTGGGGAGAGGTCCTGTTTACCCCACTGGTGCTCTTGGGCCCCTTGTGGCTGCTCTCATTTGCAATGACATTTAAAAGTCTCTGCTTTTCCATCATGTGGTTTGTTTCCTTCATTGAGTCTCTTTATGTTCACAGCCTGTGTAAGATTTTCTCCTGTTTAAAAAAGCTGCTTAAAATGCAGACTGCTACTTCCCATCTCCTCCTTTTACTTTCTTCTGCTGTTCTTGAAAATAATTGCTGTATATAGTCAATCCACAGAGTATGAGAATAGGTAGAACCTTTACAGATTCTACATTATAAATTTAAGATTACAATCTCTTCATTTCCACAAATGCCAAAGATGAGGGTCTTTGCTTTC
>RJWJ010040219.1:0-14073 GCA_004363605.1 Indri indri | reverse complement strand
CCTGTAATCCCAGCACTTGGGGAGCCGAGGGGGGAGGATCGCTTGAGCTCAGGAGTTCGAGATCAGCTTGGGCAACATGGTAAAACCTCATCTCTATAAAAAATTTAGAAAATTAGGCAGGCACGGTGGTGTGTGCCTGTAAGTCCCAGCTGCTTGGGAGGCTGAGGCAGGAGCATCGCTGGAGCCCAGGAGTTTGAGGTTGCAGTGAGCTATGGTGACGCCACGGCACTCTAGCCCGAGTGACAGAGTGAGACTCTGTCTCAAACAAACAAAAGTGTGTGGGGTGTGTGGGGGTGGGGCAGTGGGGGGGTACTCCTGACTTTGAGTGGCTCTGGCTCCTGGAGACATGGTGTCCAGGGTGTGACTGTGGGAGTGATGGGCCGGGGCAGGGTGACATAGGAGGTGGTCACTGGAGAGGAGGCTGTTGGGTGACCAAGAGGCCATGGTGTCAGATGTGTTGTTGGGCAATTGCAGGAGCCGGGCTGCAGAGGAAAACTGGGGCCGGGTGCTGCAGTCTCCAGGGACTGAAGGAGGGAGAAGGAGTGAGTGCCGGGGGTGTGGGTGCAGCGAGGAGGAGGAGAGGAGCTCCAGGCGGACGGTGCGCGCCTCTCGGGGGCAGAGCACCCGGCCCACAGCCAAGCACAGAGTAGATGCTCGATTCACTTATTAAACTGAAATTCTCGATATTAGTGGGACTACTAGGTTAGGTCTAACCTTTAGATCAGGGATGCTTGAGAGAGAGCTTTTATTCTCTTCCCCGTTAGCTTAGCAGCATGGATTAATTTATAGATTAACATCTTTATTTCTGAAAGTATGAGGTAAAGATAGGGCATTTTGTGAGTTAGAAGGAAATTTAATGGTTTGGCCTGGGGATGTAAGCCCTCAGCTGGGAAAGTGTTCTGAATGTGGAGAGGAAAAAAGTTGTTGGCACCAAAACCAATTTCATCTACTTAATGGTTTTGGACCAGACCGCTCTCCACTGGTTTAAAATAGACTCTGAGCAAGGAATCCTGCCTGTTCTCTCCTTTTTTTCCCTTTTTTTTAGACAAGGGTCTCACTATGTTGCCCAGGCTTGAACTTCTGGCCTCAAGCAATCCTCCCATCTTAGCCTCCCCGAGTGCTGGGATTACCTGCACAAGCCACAGCACTCGGCCCTGCCTTCTCTTGAAGTCTCCTTTCATTTGTCTCTTCAACAGTACTGATCACCTAGTTCTCAGGATCCAAATGTCATCTTCTTCCTCTTCCATCTCTGGTTCTCCTCACTTTCCCTAGCCATGTCTAAAATAAAAGAAATTATTGATACAGAAATAATATAACTATGCCTATGGAGGGGGCAATTCATTCTTTTTTTTTTTTGAGACAGAGACTTGTTCTGTTGCCTGGGCTAGAGTGCTTGCTGTGGCATCATCAGCCTAGCTCACAGCAACCTCCAACTCCTGGGCTCAAGTGATCATCCTGCCTCAGCCTCCTGAGTAGCTGGGACTACAGGCACGCGCCACCACACCCAGCTAATTTTTTCTATTTTCAGTTGCCCGGCTAATTTCTTTCTATATGTAGTAGAGACAGGGTCTCGCTCTTGCTGAAGTTGGTCTCGAACTTGTGACCTCAAGTGATCCTCCCTCCTAGGCCTCCGAGAGTGCTAGGATTACAGGCGTGAGCCACAGCACCAAGCTGCAATGGATTCATTTTTAATTGGGGTTGGAAAAGCACTTAGAAATCATCTAACCTAGGGACAGCCAAACTTTTTCTGTAAAGGGCCAGAAAGTGAACATTTAGACTCTAACTGGGACAGTCTCTGCCGCAGCTCCCCAACTCTGCTGCTGCAGCACATAGCAGCCGTGGGAAAGCAAATGGCAGGGGGTGTGTGCCAATAAAACTTTATTTACAGAAACAGGCAGTGGGCCAGATTTGGTCTAGGGGCTGTAGTTTGCTGACCCCTGACCCAACCCAACAGATGATAAAACTGCAGCCAGTCAGGAAAACCAGGACTAGAAATCCACTTCCCCTGAGTCTTGGAGAACAGCTCTTTCTACTAGAACACAGATTCTCAAACTTTACTTTGCATAAACATCACCTGGAGGCCGGCGGAGGGGTGGGGGTGGGTCTGTGAAAAAACAAATTCCTCAGAGATTTTTGGTTCAGTAGGTCTAAGGTAGGACCCAGGAATCTGAATTTTAAAACATACACGATTCTGCCGTCTACGGCTCCAGGACCTCACTTTGGAAAACATTCCCCCACATCGTGACTTCTCAAATCCCCCGGGCAACAAGTCAGTGCTCTGCATCCCGGACGGACAAATAAGCACCTGGTGATGAGATGTGTTCAGAGCTCCCCTAGGAGCCCTCACCTGCGGCAGCTGGCGGGTGCAGGGGCTGGGCGGGTGGGCAGTGCGCAGACACCTGCCAGCGAGCGGGCGGGCAGAGCCCTGCCCAGAGCTTTCCTAATGAGCAGCACCTGTTGACTGATGGGGGGAGGAGCTCATTATGCGCTTTTGGCCCAGAGCCTTCTCCTGCAGGACTGCAAATGAGCGGATGCCAGACGGCTTCCATGTTCACCTCAGCGGAAAAAAAGTGGAAAGATCGTCAGAGCAACAGCTGAGTTCACACATCTCCTTGAAAAGGGTCAGACTAGCTGGAAGGAAGCTCGTGGAAGTTTGGCGCAGAATTTTCACACTTGATCTATTCCTTTCTTCCTCCATCCATTGCCCCTGCCCGGCCCACCTTGATCTTTGAATGGGATCATTGTTTGCTCCAAGTCATCCAAAACAAAGCCTCTGTTCTTTCGAGCAATACTGCCCGCCCCCAGCCCCCAGATGCTTAGGAAATATAACCCCTAAGAAAACAACATGAGGTTAAGAATATTATGCCAGGAGACCTTATTCTCATAAAGGGGCTGGCCTAATCCCAAAACTCCATTCCTTATATTACCCTGCTTCAAACCCCCAACAGCACCTTTCTCTTGTAGCTGGTAAGAATTCTAAAATGAAAACTCTAGAGTCAGGCCGATATACATGAAGTTAAAAGTTAATTGAAGCATAAATTGGAATTTATAAAACCCCAATTCCAAATTGCCCTCCTGGCCGTCCCCGGCTGACACTCCAAGGAAAGGGAAGAGGCCTAGGGCAGAGGTCAGATGCAGATACTTCAGGCTGATGGCTTCGCCATGAATAGCCACTTTCTGTAATCGTAAGCCCACACCATGCAGAAGCGCAAAAAGGGAGCTTCCTCCTTCTGCCAGAAGAGGGAGGTTCCCTTCACTCCTGCCCCCTGTTCCTGTCACCCACACGAGGACCTTCCTTTGAACACCGTCCACGCTTCCTGAAGGCTGCTGGTGGTCCGATTTGAAAACATGCCTGACTCTGGAGTCCCGTTTTCTGATGCAGCGAGCTCTCCGCCGGTTCCTGGATGTGTCTGTACAAAGCAGAACACTTGCGTTGGTACCGATTTTGCAACTCCTTTGATGTGGCTGTTTGACTTTGGGAACTTTGTGACATGATCGTTTACTGCAGCAGGGTCCAAGTGTAAAATTTTGTCTGCTTGCTTGTTTTGCTACCGAACTTACATCCATCCGGAGACGGCGGGAAATGGGCGATCGCAGTTGTCCACAGGGTGAGTCTCGGTTTGTTTCTCACATTATTTGCATGTTTCTTGAGATAAAACACGATGGTGGCTTTTCAGACCATATCCAAATGTTCCTGCATCGACGCAGTTGCTTCCAGCTGTCCCGAACCTAATAGAGTAGGGGGTTAGGGAGAGACCACCCCTCTGGGGCCAGGCTGGCCTTGCCGGGTTAGGGCAGAGTAGCCTAATTTTTGGCCGAGCAGTCTGGAAGAAACAGGCTCCCCAACGTGTCTCGTGGAGGGGCTCGGGGTGGGGCGGGAGGAGCAGTTCCCTGAACGCCTGCGCTCCACGCATCTATCTCATTTAGCCTCAAAGCAACCCTGTGTGGTTGACACGTTCATCCTAATATTGAAGATCTGGGAGCCGAGAATCAGGTTAAATGACCAGATTTTTCCGTATTCTTATTGTGGATTTTATAAATGGTCCGGCAATAGCTCCCTGCAGAGCTGAGTTGCAGTGGCCCAGACATCAGTCTCTGAAGGGCGCCGAGACCTTAGCGGACACAGAATGGTGTGGAGATGGTTTCATTTGCTTTTCTCGTGGGGACAGTGGAAGGGTGCAGACAGTAGGGAACCGCCGGCGAGGTGCTGGGGCGGAGTGGAGTTACATCCCCGCCGCTGGGTGGCGCTCTGGAGGGCGGGGTTTGGGTTTGCTGGGTGGGTGTGCCCGGGTGAAGTGACAGCTGGATCCCTCAGTGCCACAGAGGAAGGCGGAGCAGCTGCCCCAAGAGGGTCCCTTCCTCCCGCTCCCCGCAGCCCCTGCACACGCCGCGGCCCTGGCTTCCCTTCCAAACACTGAACGGATGGTCGAAGACCGCTGGTTTGAAGGAGGGGAGAGGCGTCCGCCTCCTGGGGTAACGGATCCAGCCCTGGCTCTCACCGACACACGCGCCTCTCCCCGCCTGGGCAGCCTCAGTTTCCCCTCCCACAGGGGGCTCCCTCCTCCCTGCACAGAACACCCCCACCCCTTGTCTCTGCGGGTCCTGACGGCATAGATGAAACTCATCTCCCGCACTAGGCACGGTGCAAGTTACTGTGTATACCAACGGAGGTCGCTCAGAAATTTTATGTGACTTTTCCGTTCTTAATGCCAGTGTTACTGCCAGTTGTTTTCCTGGGGAGAAAACAGCAAGCCCACCACGACACAACTCTAAAAGGCTTTTTTTTTTTTTTTTAACTTTTAGAGTGGCAGCTGTGTAGTTTAAAAATCGAATTTCTGCGTAATCACACGAGTCTACGTTAACAGGACATGTGTTTTGTAAAACAAAATCGAGCTTTTTCCAACATGCCTTTCTAAAAGGAAGGAATTCAGAACGCCGTGGAAGGTCGTGAGGTCTTCCGCACCCTGGGGGAAGAGAGGGTCACTGCCAGGGCAGACACAGGAGCAGGAGGAAGACAAGGAGGGAAGGAGGATGCGTGGAGACGGGGACAGGAAAGGAGGATGAGGTGGGTGATGAGGGCGAGGGAGGGGACGCAGCACGCGGGCGCCACAGGCCCAGAGCGAACCCGCCGATGAAAATTAGACCATGAGTGCTGGTGCTTTTATTAGTGGAGTTTTCCTGAACTATGAGGTAGCGCGTGAGCGAGCAATTGGGGGAAAGTAAGGGGAGAAAAGCAGTGACCGAGAAACCGCTCGTCCCGCCGTTTTTCTCAGGGCACACACTCAGCTTCTTTAGCCACAGCTGAGGAAAGTGCGAAAGGAGGGTCCCCATCGCCCCCGTAACCGGCGCACGTGCCGCCCGCCTGTTTGGTTTCGCGCAGACACAGAGCAGGCAGTGAAACGAGAATGTGGGGAGAGGGACAGAGCCCAGCTTGCGTCTGCTTCGGAATCTGCAACGAGCTATGGCTTACTTACTTATTTCAAGATTTTTAATATATTTTCTTACCTCTTTTTGCGGGGGCAGATGGGGCCTCACTATGTTGCCCAGGCTGGTCTCAAATTTCTGGACTCAAGTGACCCTCCCGCTGAGTAGCTGGGACTACAGGCGCACGCCACTGTCTAACTGAGTTGCAATTTATACAGCAAAGTGCACAAATCACAGCAATTTCTCACATGTATCTAGGTGCATGAAACCACCAACCAGATTAAGATATAGGCTGTTTCGGCACGCCCCTCCCAGTCAATATCCCCCTCAAAAGTACCCACTTTTCTAGTGCCCGTCACTATAAATTAGCTTTGCGTGTGCGATTTGTACCATGGAGATTTATATATAGAGAGAGAAATAGGTACATGGGTATATCTCTATATGTACCTATATCTATATACGTGTCTATATATTTACGTTTAGCTTCTTTTGCTCATGTTGTCTTTACGATCATCCACGCTCGGTGTTGCACGCAGCACCAAGTCATTCTTTTTGTTTACTGTGTACCATCCCATGGTGTGAATGTATCACAGTTTATCCATTTTGTCCCTGATGGGCACTTGGGTTGTTTCTAGTGTGGGTTTTATGAATAACGCTGCTGTGAACAATCTCATAGGTGTGTTTTGTTGGGCACAGACACTCATTGTCCTACTGTGTGTACCCAGGAGTGGAATCCCTGAGCCGGAGGCTGTGCACGTGCTCAGCTTTAGTAGGTACCGGACTGTGGTCGCCTTAATCCAAAGTGCCTCAGAGAGAGAAGACCCTTCCTTAGCCCTCGAGGGCTCTCTGTGGCTTGTAGGAGACACCGTCAGTGGCTGCAGTGGGAAGTGGGGAGGGATGGAAGGACAAAACTGAGCACCGATTGTGAAAGAAAAGAAACAGAAGGGAAGAAAAAAGAGGGAAGCGTCAGGAGAGATTTTAAAAAAAGAATGACATGATTCTTCCCTCAAGGAGCTTATAATTTCGTAGGCATATAAAGGTAATTATAGAAGGTAAAATAAAATAAGTACTATAGTGGGCGTGTATACAAGAGTGCTGGAATCTGGGGGAGCGGGGACTGATCTCAACAGCAGGACAGCAGAGAGCTGCTCAGAAGCCACAGCATTTTAGCCTGCCCTGGAGACGAGGAAATGGCATTTCAGTGGGTGATGGGCAGGGGTGGGTGGGAAGAAGCCCAAGTACAGGCAAGAAGTAGGAAAGCGCACAGCCCGTGGTGAGAACACGGAGATAACAGTCTCACGATTGCTTTAGGGAAACTGATCCTTCTTCACAATGGGCTTGAGGTGGTCGCTTCCATCCCAAATGTCTCAGATAAGAGACCATAGCACTTCCACAGAACGAGCACTTGGGACACAATTTAACAGTCTTAAAACAGGTCATTGAGCTGGTCTCCTTACTGACGCACATGGAGAACTGCATTTCCAAGGGTGGAGAGGCTTTGGCTACCCAGCCAGTCAGCGTCCTTGGGAAATCACGCTGACCTGTCCCGCACGCCTGTTCCTGCTGCCCGGGAAGCTTCCAGATTCAGGCAACTGCGAGACCATCTTGGGTTCAGTTAATCCCCCCAGATAATGCTCCCTAGCTGGCGTGACTTGTAATTCACTTGTCTACTCAATCAATATACATGTTTTGAGTGCTGATTATGCGCCAGTTTCTGGGTGCTAAGTTACAGTAAACAAGATAAATTGATAAGATCCCCACTGTCTCATAGCGCTTCCCTTCTAGCAGGGTGAGATAGACCACGAGCAAAGCAATAATCAAGACAATTACCAAAATGCAATAAGAGCTACAATGAGAATTAAAATGAAGTGATATAATAGTGAATGGGTGGCTTCTTATATTGGATGATCTGATATGGTGACATTTAGCTGAGCTCTGAAGGAGCCCACCATGCCCATAGGAAAAGCCTTCCTGGCAGAGGCATAGTGAGTGTAAAGGCCCTGAGGCAGGACTGAGTTTGCACATTTGAAGAACAGGAACAAGGCCAATTTGTCCAGAGCACAGTGAGTGAGCAGAGAGTGGGAATGAATGATATGGGGTAGAAGGAGCCTGGGGCCAGGTCGCAGAGGCTCTGTGACTCAGAGAAAGGAGTTCAGAAAATTTTCTAAGCACAATGGGAAATCACTGGAAAGCTTTAGGCAGAGGGAAAATCTGGCATGGTAAGGTTGATACTGCAGTGGTGAAATGAAAAACGATGCTGGGTTGGAGTTAGGTGTGGACTTGGTGGGTAGGGCGGCAGCAGTAGAGAATGGATTTGGGTTCATTGCAGACAGAGATCCTGCAAGCGATGAGGAAGATTTAAAAAAAAAGAAATCTAAGAAAATTCCTAGATTTTTGGCTCAACCAACTGAATGGATCATGTTTCCTTGTTCAAGATGATTTCGCCTGGAAGAGGAAAAGATTTGAGTTCAGGGGAGAATGGAACCAAGAGTTCTCTTTGAGCAAGTTCCAGTGTTAGTCTGGAGTTCTGCAGAGGGGTCAGGGTGGAAAATAGAGATTTAATGAGCTGTGGCGCAGTGAGGAATTTCCTGATCTCGTTGAGAGACTGTGACTAGGTCCCGTTCAGCGTCTCGGGTGCTGGACAGCAGAACCACAGAGCCACCGTAACAAACCCAGTGATACCTTCCATTCCCACCTCACCCAGTCTCTGCAAATGCACCACCCGCGGCTGACCCTGGGACCAGAGCCAAGGGGGATGAGCTGAGATTCCAGACGCCGGGCATTGAGTCCTGGCGCCAACACCAGGAACGAAAAGAAAGAAAGAAAAGTAACAGTTAGTGGGCACTTCCATGTGGCAGCACTATGCCCAGCGCCTCACAGGTCATCTGTCTTCATGTCCACACCAATCCTGTGCAATGATTCTTACTATCCCTGTTTGACAGATGAAGAAATAGGGGTTCAGGTTGGTGAAATGATTTCTTCAAGTTTGCAAATCAAGCCCAGATCTGTTTGATACCAGTATACTGACTGTATTGCCTCTCCTTGCTGTTTGTCCTTGGGTTGTATTTAACCTCTCTGGGTTGGGATTTCTTCATTTATTAAATGGGACATTAAAAATGGATTTTTATGCTCTCATCTAGCTCTAGTATTCTGGAATCTGGATGTGTTTGAGTGTGTTTATTTTTTCAGTTTTCTAGGTGAGAGTTTTGAGTCATTCTGTAACTGAAATGCTTTAGCTAGAGCATGATTTCCACCCCTTTGGGGCAAGAGGGGAAATGACCTTTCCTTTGGAGCATCTGGCTCACAGGGATTGTTGTCCTGATGCTGCGCCCAGAGGTGAAAGGCCCCTTGGAAGCATAAAGGACTTGCCATAGCTTCTTTGTTCCCCTTGCCTACAGCTCTTTCCTTTCTTTGTCTCTGGGAAATACTTCTCATTTTCTAAATCCTTGAGCTTTGATGACGGAGTTTGCCTGGGGAATGTCAAAGGGGACCCAGGGTTAAATACAGAGCAGAGTCTGTCTGCTCCTGGCTGCTGCAGCCTGCTGCGGTCACCCTAGCTGGACCTCGCCATCTGGGCTCCCCTGCAAGAGCAGAGGCGTGAACTCCCAGGACATCCTTTCCTTTAGACTTTGCCAACAGCAAAGGGCAAGGAGCTCTCTCTTCATTGAGCTTTGCCTACCTGGATCCAAAAGAGTGTTCTGAAGGCAGGAAGGGAGAGCAACACCAGTTCAGTGGCATGACGTTTGGGTCAAAACCTATCTTCAGTGCAAACACTATTTGGAGGTTTTAATCTCCTATCATATTCTTTGGATGGTTGTCCATTTATTATATAACATGTTTTAAAACTGTAGAAGGTGAGTCGTCTCTCTCCGTATTCTTGACCAATTATTTACCCAGGTAAAATTTATTATTATCTTCTTAATTTTTATTAATATAAAAAGACCCGGCATGATTTTATTAAATCATGAACAGGCGTTGAATTTTTTTTTTTTTGCATCTATTGATGTAATCACATGATTTTTCTCCTTTAGCCTGTTGATGTGATGGATTACAGGAATTGACTTTCAAATGTTGAACTGGCCTCACATACCTGGGATAAATCCCACTTGGTCATGGTGTGCTCGTTTAATTAATTAATTAAACACAGGGTCTCACTCTGCTGCCAAGGCTAGAGTGCAGTGGTGTCATCATAGTTCACTGTAGGCCCAAATTCCTGGGCTCAGCAATCCTCCTGCCTCAGTCTCCCAAGTAGCTAGGACTACAGGTACCTACCACCATGCCTGGCTAATTTTGTTTTTTTTTAGAGACAGGGTCTCACTATGTCAATTTCTTTGACTTCTACTTTAATATTTGTTATTTCTTTTCTTCTGTTTACTTTGAATTTATTTTGCTTTCTTTCAAGTTTCTTAAGGTGGAAACTTAGGTTACTGGTTTTAGATCTTTCTTCTCTGATATATCCTTTCAATGCCATAAATTCCCCTCTCTGCACTGCTTTTGCTGCATGCTAAAAATTTTGATAAATAATATTTTCATTTTCTGTTAGTTTAAAATACTTAAAAATTTCTCTCGAGACTTCTTCTTCTATGTGTTATTGAGAATTATGTTGTTCAATTGCCAAGTATTTTAGAATTTTCCAGCTACTTTTCTGTTACTGATTTCCAGTTTAATTCCATTGTGGTCTGAAAGCATAGTTTGAATGAGTTAGTTCTACTCTTCTAAATTTGTTAAGATGTGTTTTGTGTCCCAGAATGCGGTCTGTCTTGGTGGATGTTCCCTATGAGCTTTAGAAGAATGTGTGATGTGCTGTTGTCGGATAAAGTATCCTACAGATGTCAGTCGTGTTCGGTTGACTGACGAGGCTGTTGAGTGCAGCTCTGCCCTTACTAATCCCGCCTGCCGGATCTGTCCGTTTCTGAGGGAGGGGTGTCAAAGTCCTGAACTGCAATAGTGGACTCATCTATTGCTCCTTGCAGTTCTATCAGTTTTACCTTTCACCTATTACTAGTCGTTTGTTATTTTCTAATTTTTCACTACAGTCTCTTCATGCAATTGACATTTTAACTCTATAAACTGCTTCCTTGAAGCGCGTGCCCAGAAAAGTCCTGGATGACAGTTCCCCGGGCCCTGTCACACAGCACTCCGTCGTTCTCCGGACGGACCGAGCTGACCTGCGGTTCCGCCGGAAATAACAGCTATTAAATACGTGTGCGGCTTTCTCCTTCACCTGCGTCACTGAGTTTTAGCATTTAAAGTTATTTCCCTGTTTTCAAAGCTTTCCCTGGTCTTAAAGTTGCTGTCGTTTTTAACTATGTCACTAAGAGGGGGGTGGCCCCAGGCACTTTTTAAGCAGCCGGTTTATTTCCATAATTTACTGAGATGTGAGCGATAGTAAGCAACACCCGCTCCCGCCAGCGGCCCTAAAACTCGGGGCGTTCTCGGCGCGGCGCCCGCCAGAGGTCAGCGCAGGCTCGGCGTTGGGCCGCGGCGTCCCACAATGCACCGGGCTCTGGGGCCGCGCGGCGGCCGTAACTGAGGGGCGGGGCCTCCAAGGGGGCGGGGCCTGGAGTCGGAGGGGTAAGGCTAGACGGGGGCGGGGCCCGATGCGGGCTGGGCCGGGGTTACCGGGGGCGGGACGTCGAGGGGCGGGGCCGGGAGCCAGTAGGGGCGGGGCCAAGGCCATCGAGGGCGGGGCCGTGGAGGGGCGAGGCCGGGAGCCGTGGTGCTGTCGCCGGCCGCGGGCCCGCCCAGGAGACCTCCGCACCTGGCGCCGTAGCGAGGTAGGGGCTCTTCCGATCATCGCTCCCGGGGATGGGAAGTCTTTCCTCAGTTGTGCCAATCAGAGAAGCCTTAAGCTGTTCAAATTTAGCTACGGCTTCGTACTTCTCGCCGGAGCGGGTGTGCCCCGGGGCATCTATTTTAAAACTCTTTGTCTGGTCCCCGCCGGGCGGCCGCCGGCTCCTGTGCGCTGCCCCTGCCCCGTGCGTGCGCGGACTCCGGGTGCGGCGGGAGGTGCGGGGCCGGGCGGGCGCGGGGACGCGCAGGTGTCCGCGGGGCGCTATTCGCCCTGCGGCGGGTCCGAGCCCGGCTCTCGGTGCCTGTTCGGCGGCGACTGCCACGCGCCGCCTCCCGCTCGGTGCCAGGCGCTGTCCCGGCGGGCTGAGCCGGGTTTAGTTTGCGATCCGTTACTTTGAGCTTTTGAGTAAAGTTTGGCAGACGGGAAGCGCTGGAATAGGGGGCACCTGGGATGGCTGAAGCTTGGTGTCTGTCCTCAGCCTGTGTCTGGGTCACCCTGCGTGGCTCCATCTGTCCTCCCCATTACCCCAGCACTCGCCTTGGTAACAGGCAAGCTTGGTTCCAAAACATTCCTGCCACCTGCGAAGGTTGCACTATTACAGTTATCTTTATGATTCCTTCCAAATCCAAAATGCTAGGAATGAACCTGGATTCTTTTTTTGCCAGACACACCTGTTGACTTGAGATAATAATTGAAAATAAGAAAATGCTTTCAAACTGTACCTTAGAACAAGGAAAGGAGATACGTCTAAATCTTAGTGAAGCAGAAATTCTTAGCCTCTGGGTACTTTCCTCTAGAAGTATTGGTTCTCTTTCAAAATATGGAATTATGAATTGCCCTTTATGTATAATATTCCACGTCTAACATCGGTAGTCATTTAAAAGCATTGTATATTTGTGAGTACAAAGATACAAATCCTTAAAAGATTAAACACAAGAAAAAATCATCTTAGCTGGTATACATTAGTGATTAATAAACTCAAAGGATAAAACCCAAATCTAGTAAGTCATCAATAGTCACCCACACCCATGAGAACTAGAAGGCACCATTTGGAGTGCAGATGAACAGTTTCGTTCATGTTAAAGTCAGTAACTTTGCACATCGGATTGCACCAGCACAGTTCCTGCTTTTGAAGGAGGTGAATTTTAAAAACTGACCTGTAGCCACAGGCAGTGGAGTTTACAGGAGTTAGCACGAGCTGGCAACTGACTCATCATTTACTTATTTCTTCAGCAGATTATTTACCTACAAGTGCAAGGCTGGCCTCATTGCTTTAGCCCACTGCTAGTGGGAAATACTGCATGTAGGATCTATGCATGGGGGCTGTGTCAGTAAGACCACGCAAGTAGGGGCCGCGGGTATTTCTTAGACTGTTGATGAAACTAAAAGCATCTTTTAGAAGAACCCTGAAGACCTGAGTGGCTCAATTTAAAAACACACCATTTATTTTGAAGGGAAAAAGGAGTAAAGTCCCTCAAAACATTTCCTCTTTGGCTTCCATTTTTGTGGTGCCAATTTTTCTTTCCTTTTTTTTTTTTTTTCAGATACATGGTATGCAGCCATCATGGTGCCAGTTTTTGAAAAAATGCTCTTTATTATGTAATGATAGTAATTATTAATTAATGGAGTCATGTAATATGAGGCTATAGAAGCAGTTATTCTTGATGACGTTAATCATGTGAACTATCTCAGTTTTCCAATAATAAAAACATCACCTGATTTATTCCTATTCATATATTTGTTCAGTAAACATCCTGGCACTGTGCTGGGATTGGAAATATGAAGATGAATAATGTATCCCTTTAAGAAGCTGATCTAGTTGGGGAAATCAACCCAGAGGTAATTTATAATCCGGCGTGTTTGCTAGGGTGATAGGTGTGTGTTCTCAGGGCTGTGGGCTCCTACTTCAGTCTGGTGGGGTCTGGAAATGACTCCTGGAAAAGTCAATGCTGAAATTAGCACTAAAGGGTGACTAACTTTTAGTCAGAAGTGGGAGGTGAGCGCGCCAGGTAGGGGGCACAAGCATTCCCAAAATCATGGCAGTAAAGTAGCAAAATAGGAAGCCCAGAAAAATAAGGAATGGGACCGGAGACAGGTGAGGATCAGATCATAGAAGGCTTTGGAAAGGTGGGAGGGCCACTGACAACTTTGGCAGTACAGTGACAGGGTCACATCTGCTCTAAGTAACTCGCTGGGAGGCCTGAGTGATAGGAGGCAGGAAGAACTGTTAAGAGGCTGTAGCAGGACTTAGGGGAGAAATGATGAGGGTGTAGCTCTTGTAGAATGCGGACCATTTTCAGCTTTCTCGTATATTATTTTGTTTTGTTTTTATAACCACCCTTTGCGTCTGGTAGGGTAGGATTGCTGGCTTCATTTTGTAAGTACCTAGGTGCTCTGTGTACATCCTCCCTGATCCTTATAAAGACCCTACAAATCGAGTGTTACTAGCCCACTTGACGGAACATGACACTGGGGCACATGTGAGGGGCAGGGGTAGAGTCAGCCCTGGGTCCAGTGTCAAGTGCAGGTCTCATTCTGAGCGGCAGGCGGGGCCTGCTCCCCTGGAGACTGAGGCAACACAACCCTTCCAGGCAAATCTGCAACCTTGGGAACACCTCTCAGGAGTGGGTGGCAGTGAGAATGCAACGCCCCGCTTCTCTGCATTTAAAAATCCCCTTGAACAAAACAGTATGGAAGTTCTGAAGAAAATTAAGCATAGAATTTCCATGTCATTGGCAGTCCCGCTTCTGGGTTTAAGCCCAAAAGAATTGAGAGCAAGGACTTGAGGAGATTATTTTTGCACCCACGTTCATAGCAGCACTATTCACAATAGCCAAAAGGTGGAAGCAACCCAA
>RJWJ010040218.1:0-14078 GCA_004363605.1 Indri indri | reverse complement strand
AAAAAGTATCATTCAAAAAAGGTGTGTATATGTAAATATACATTTATGTATATATGAACATGTGTATGTATATGTGTGTATATATATGAGTATATACTTTTTATATGTAATATTTAAAGCATTTTATTCATCTATATGAAGTGTATGTATGTTTTAACATAACTACATTCCCAGCTACCACACTCATCTTTCACCTACCCTTTCCTGCCAAGTTTGAAAAAATGATTTACACTTGGTGTCCCTAATTTTTCTTTATCATTTATTCCTCAAATCTTAGCCTCCCGTGCCTGCTGCTCGATTGAAACTGCCTTTACAAAGCTCATTAACCACCTCTCCACTGCTTGCTGCAAAAGGCACTTGCCAGTCCTCACCCGCAGAGCACTCAGTGCTGTCGGCTCGCCCTTCTCAGCATCCTCTATCTCGCGGGGGTTCTCTCTTCGTTTCTGGTCGAAGCCAGGCCTGTGCCTTCTGCAGGACGGTGAGGGAACTCTGCCAGCGTTGTGATGGTGGATCAGTCCTCTCTCCCTGCCCTGTGTCAATACTGCTTGATACGTGGCTTACAATCTAGTGGTGTCAGCATCATGTGGAAGTGGCTAGCAGGGCACATTTTTGGGCTCCACCCTAAACTGCTGGATCAGAATTTCTGTGGGTAGGGCAGGAATCTTTCTTTTAACAAGTTTTCCAATATAACAAGTTTATCATATGTATGATAAAACATTGGGGAGGTACTGCACTATAGAAGTATCACAGACTTCTACAGATGTATCAAACCTAATTTCACTTTAGAAGATTTAAAACTGTATAGTAGAGATTACTTTTCCCATAATCTAAGGATGTTAAGCCCTTAAGAGGGGTCCCTTTGTAGGATATCCCCAGTTCCCAGCCTTGCCAGCTGCCCTACAGTGTGCCTTTCCCCTCAGGGATAACAGAGTGGGCACCTCTATCCTGCAGAATATCTTCCCCAAACTTGAGCTATTTAGAGTAAAATAAAATGCCAGGGGTTCTGGTGTGAAAGATTTCACTGAAGTGTGTAATTGTTAATGGGATGGTGGTTACAGCACACACACACACACACACACACACACACACACACACACACACACACACACGACAAATGCTTCTCAGAGATACTACAGCCTAAATTCACAAAGATTTTGCAAGAAAGTGCTAAGCCCAATTGGTTTGCCCAAACAGGTTTTCTTTAGCTCAGGAAAGATTTCTAATTTATATATATTTTCAAAACAATTTTTATCACATATATAGTATGCTATATGTTTATTGTAGAAAATACAAAATATTCAGGTAAAGGAAAAGAAAATGATAAATATTTCATGTAATCAATCACACTGCCGAGAGATCGTACCGGTCATCATATTAGTAGTGTGTATCCTTCCTGTGCTGTTGGTGAAGTGTTTGGATGTATAGTATAGATCAATAATTTATATTGTGAAATTCAGACATGGCTTTTGTAAAAATTTCAAAGGGCACAAAAGGATATAAAATGGAAAGTAAGTCACCCTCTACCACCCCAAAACTCCTAATTGCTTCTACTCTTTAAAAGTATAAATCTTATTAATAGTTTACATTATAGATATTTGGTATGCCTATGTGTGTGTGCAATTCCCACACAATGTAATATAAACCTTCCATACAAAATGTGTGATTTTTATAGGTATACAAAATTGATTATTAGCTATAATTTTTTTTACAACTTGCTTTTATTCACCAAAGTTTTTTGCCTGTCAGTTCTCATAAGTTGGCTTAAAAATGGTAACACAGGAGGACATACCATAATTTATTTAACCAGACCCATATTAATGAGCTTTTAGATTTTCTCTCAGTTTTGTGCTTTTAGTTTTCAAAGATACTGCTAATTTCTCCTCCATCTTTTCGTAATCTTCTTGATATTTTAATTTTTTTTCTGTGAAATGGTTTTTCAGGCATTCAGCCAATTTTCCTGTTGATTTATGTTTGTTTTTCTTATTGATTTGTAAGCACTTTTTATATATTAAGGAAAGTCTTTGCTAATAATTATAATTTTTTCTATCTTTGACATTTAATTTTGTTTTTGTTTAATTTTTATTTCAAATGAATTAATCTTTCCCTTTGATTTTTAAAGGCATTTTAATGTCTCTAGAGAGAGACTTAAATATTCTTTTTGTAGGTCATTGCCCTGTTTTTTTTAAAGTTCATTCCAAGAGGCCGGGCGCAGTGGCTCACGCCTGTAATCTTAGCACTCTGGGAGGCCGAGGCGGGCGGATTGTTTGAGCTCAGGAGTTCGAGACCAGCCTGAGCAAGAGCGAGACCCTGCCTCTACTAAAATTAGAAAGAAATTAATCGGCTAACTAAAAATATATAGAAAAAATTAGCTGGGCGTTGTGGCGCATGCCTGTAGTCCCAGCTTCTAGGGAGGCTGAGGCTGTAGGATCACTTGAGCCCAGGAGTTTGAGGTTGCTGTGAGCTAGGCTGACGCCATGGCACTCACTCTAGCCTGAGCAAAAGAGTGAGACTCTGTCTCAAAAAAAAAACAAAAAACAAAAAGTTCATTCCAAGATATTCCATCTTTTTTCTCAACATTGCAAATGAGATATTTTCTTCCATTATATTTCTAAACGACTATTGGTATTTCTGAAAGATACTGATTTTTGAATATTAATTTCTCTCTGATTTCTAATGCTTAGACTATTTTTTCTTGCCTAATTACTTTGGCAAATCTCCGTAAAAGTCTTAAATCAAAAGGTGATAACTAGTATCTCATCATTTCCCCAATTAAATGGCAGTATTTCTAATGTTTAAGCATTAAGCATATTAATCATGATACTGGCATTTGTAAATCATGCTACAAACATTTATCTTATTGTTTATACAGAATATTTATTAGGAATAACTATTGAATTTTACTAAATACTGGAAACTTACTGAAATGATATGATTTTTCTACTTTGGTCTATTAATATAGTAAATTACATCCATAGATTTCTAATTTTGAATGACACTGGCATTTCCTAGGTGAACTTCATTTGGATATAGCGTACAATTATTCAAATTTACTATTAGATTTTCTTTTGAAATCTTTTATTTAGCAATTTGGTTTCAAATAAACATTAGTTTCATTGAAATGTGTTTTTTTTCTCCCAAATTATTTCTTGCAAAATTTTCAAGCGTACATATAAGTTGAAATAATAACTAGTGTACATGTTCCACCTGGATTCAATAAATATTTAACATCCAGTTTATATCCATACACCCAACTCGCTAGCTGAGCCTAATGAAACTAAATTACAAAACATGACAACATTTACCTCTAAATACTGTAGTATGACTCTCCTAAAAATAGGGATCTTTATAACACCATCTCAGCACACCTAAAAAATAATTATAATTTCTAAGTATTATCTAATATTCAATCCATATTCAGATTTCTCAACATCTTTTCTGGTTGTTCTGTCCCTTGAACGGGTCAAGGTTCATTCATTGCATTTAGTTGTTCTGTCTTTGGTCTCTTTTATTTAGACCACTTACTTTTTTATAGTATTGACTTTTTAAAGAGTTCATCCTAGTTGTCTCATGGCACGACCCATGTTCTGGATTTGCCTCATTGTTTTCCATTTACTTTGTTGATCTCCCTCATGTAATTCCTGTAAGCCGATTAGTAGGGTCTGAGACTTGGTTAGAATTGGATTGAACGTTTGTGGCAGGAACGCACAAAACGTGATAGTGCATGCTTCTGTGGCATCACATCAGGAAGCCCATGACGTCAGCGTGACTTGGTATTAGCAATGCTGAGTTTGATCACTTGGCTAAGGTGGTGAGCTATAGATACTCTGTTGTATAGATCCACATTTCCTGGTAAGAAATCTGCAGGATGGTACCTTAATAAGGTGTAAGTCTGTCTTGGAAAAATCTTCCACACTGTGGCCTTAGTGTGCATTGATGATCCTTGCTTGACAAAGTAATTACACTAAGAGTTGCAAATGGTGATTTCTGCTTCTATCATTCCTTTCACACTTGTAGGCATTCTTCTGTAAAAAAACAAAAGCCTTCCTTTTAAAAAAATTTCTCAGTCTGTATTCAAGAATTTTTATTTATTCAGTGTTTTATAATATTAGAGACAATATTCTTTTGGGATTCAAATTGTCCAAAATACAGCCAGTGGGAATATTTTAAGCTGACTCCTTTTGACATAATTCCATTGAATTTTAAACATGGCCTTTGTGTCGAGAGCAACAGGTGTTCCAGGCTCACTGTATATTTTCCCTACTCCAGGAAAAGCAGACCTGGAATCACCTGTTTTCTTCATGGGGCCCTGGTTCTTTTCAGTGAGTTCCGTGTGTGCTGGGGCACATCTTCAATGCTCAGCCAAGGGAGCTGACAGCTCTGTCCTAGCTTTTACTTCCTGCTTGCAGAGCTTCTCGGTTAGCCAGAGGTGAGAGCTTAGGGCCTTCTCGGGTCTTTGCTGGGCAGGCACACAGCCCTCCACATACATGTGGCCTTCTAGATTCCCAGGAGTATTTTGGAGCTTTTCAAAGCCACCTGTGGACGTCTCATTTCCAGCTTTTCCTTTTAAGCTTTTTGATTAGCTTATGTTTCCCCAGCTGTTATCCACCACCTCTTAACAATCACGTCTGATTGTTTTGGACAAATGCCTCCTGGGGAAAGGGTGTTTGCGCTGGGCAAGCTCCTAGTTAGGTAAACTAAAGACAGTTTTTTGAGTGGAGTCTTCCAGGGAACCACCACACAGGTCAAATAATAATTGGGAATTGGGCATTGAAGGACCTTTAAGCCCATTCTACCCCTGCAGTGTCTGCTGGGCTGCTGGTTCTCACTATGACTCCGAGTTGTTGTGTTCAGGGTTACCACGGAGGTGGAGAATGGGGGAGATGGGAATAGACAGGTTGATACGCCACAAAGCTCACTGTTCTTACTGAGCATTTTTCTTGAATAATTGCTGCTCAGATTGCTGCAAGCCTTTGGTTAATGTCCAGAGTTTTGAAAATGCTGGTTCTGACAATTTTTGCTAGTGTTTTTATTGCTTTTATGGAAGAGAGGATTGTGAGAAGTCCTTACACCATCGTTTTTGCTTGTTTGCTCAAGTTAATCTCTGAATAAGGGCCACATGTTGTGTTTAGGTGGCATATCTCTTAATTCTCTTTTAGTGTATCCCCTTCTCGTTTTTTTTCCTTGAAATTTATTTGTTGAGGAAACTGTTAATTTATCCTATAGACTTCCCCATAGTCTATGTTTTTCTAATCATATCCCCCTGTTACGGTTTACCATGTTCCTTTGTCCCCTGTGTTTCCCTTACACAGGTGGTTAGACCTAAAGGCTTGATCATGTTCAGGTTGGTTGGTTTGTTTGGGCAAGAATACTTTAGGGTTGGTATTGTATACTCCTGTTATATCATATTAGAAAGCACATAATAGTATGGTTTTCTCTCTTTTTGTGATGCTGTAGCCACTGAAGATCAATGTGTAAATGATGATAGTCTGCCAGTCCTTCATTTATGGGCTGGGATATTTCTGTAAAGGGAAACTTCCCCTCATCAACTGTTTAGGTCCCCTGAAATACAGTTTGTATCAAAAGGCATGATAAATGCATTATTCTTTTCTTTATTTATAAATTTGCAAAACAATGAGCTGGTCGCTAGCATCCTCAAAACGTGACCAGTGATTTTTTTCAAGTATTATTATAATATAAACCTATGATTTTAAACATATTTCATGTGATTCACTACATTGCAATTATTATTCTTATTAATGTTCAAATTGTTGGCATTTCTGCCCAGCTGGGGACTCTTCATGTTGACTCTGAGTCCTTTGGCATGACCCAGTTGTCTTTGAGAGCTTCCTTGCTTTTGTGCTACAGTTTTCTGGTATCATCTTGTTCATTTTCTGACCCAAACCTGGATTGTGCCATTTTTCTAAGAAACCCTAGTTTTTTTTAGTGGGAAATGGTGTTTGGAGGCACATTATCAGTGCAAACGATGCTCACTGCTACTGAGTTAGCTAACTTTTTTTTATTTTTAGGAGACAACCTAGGGAATAATACAAGGGTGTATATTTTATATAATATTTAATATATATATGTGTGATGGGTGTATGCACACATGTATTTACAATACTATAAATGTAATATGTAGTAATATAGTAAGTATACTCATATAATACATAATATATAACATTAGAATATATAAAATACAATTAAATGTATATAATTAAATATTAACTAAAAGTTGGGAAACCAGTTTGTTTAATGTCAGAATACTTCCTGAAATTTTTTTATTATAATAACTTTTTTCTTCTTGAATTTTTAAGTAGTCATGTGGTCTATAAATAATGGTATCTTTGATCTTTTTTTTTCCAGTATATATTTCTGTAAGTTCTCCAGCTACATTAACAAGGCTCTCCAGAACAGTGTGGAAAAATAACAGTGATGATGATCCTTTTTTTTGTCCCTGTCTTGAGATGGGAATGGTTCTGATGTTTCACCGTTGAGTCTGCTCATGGCTTCTGATACTCTTTGTCAAGTTGAGAATGTTTCCTTCTGTCCCTGGCTTTAATTGGAATCTTAACACAAACCTTTTTATAGTCATTGGAATGATCATATAATTTATTTTCTTTGATCTGTTAATGTAATCTATTGTGTTAATACATCTGCTAATGTTGGATCATTCATTTTTAGAATATATTCTTTTTAGTCAAGTTGTGCAGTCCTTTCGATGGAGTTCTAAAATTGATTTCCCTTGTTTTATTTAGTATTTTCTATCCATAGTCACAATTAAATTTGGCAAATGTATTTATTTTTGTGCCATCTGTGTTTTATTTGGGCATCAGAGTTCTGCTGGCTGTATATCACTAATTGGCAACCTTCCATTCTTCCTGTTACTTGGAACCTACCTGTTTGCTTAAGGTTCTGCAGAACTCATGCAGCAAAACCTTTTGGCCCTCGTCCTTTATTTTCTTTTTTCTTTCCTCTTTTTGATAAAAAAATGTTTTTAGCTTTTAAAAATTTTATTTAAGTAACTCATCAGTACATTTCTATTATAGAAAAGTAAAAAAATATAAATCTATGTTCTCCCACTCACTCCCCAACTCTCACTTCCCTCCCCAAAGGTAAACACCGTCAACAATTTGGTGAAAACCCTTCCGTGCATTTAAAGGATTAAAGAATTAAATCCCACTCTTTTATTTACTATAAGAAAATACACAGTACTATGCATTTATACACTATTTTGTGTGTACAGTTTCATCTATGCATTTATGCAGTCTAATGCAATACATGTATATATTGCTATAAATTACATATACATGAGGAAGCAATACGCAAACACGTATACTTCTACAATGAAATTATGCCATATGAATTACCATATGAATTTTAAAAATTGTGGCAAAATATATATACTATAAAATTTACCATTTTAATCATTTTAAGTGTGTAGTTCAGTGGCATTAAGTTTATTCACATTGTTGTAAAACCATCGCCACCATCTACCTCCAGAATGTTTTTCATCTCGTAAAACAGAAGCTTTGTACCCACTAAATAATAGCTCCCCACTCACTCCTCTCCCCAGCCCCAACCCTGGTAACCACCATTCTACTCTCTATTTCTATGAACTTGACTATTCTAAGTATCTCGTATAAGTGAAATCATGTGGTATTTGTCCTTTTGTGACTGGTTTATTTCACTTAGCATAATGTCTTCACAGTTTCTCTGTGTTGTAGCATGTGTCAGATTTCCTTCCTTTTTAAGGCTGAATAATATTCCACTGTAGGTATGTGCCACATGATATCTATTTGTTTGTCCATGGACGGGCACTTCGGTTGCTTCCACCTTTGGGCTATTGTGGATAATGTTGCTGTGATCATGAATGTACCCGTATCTGTTTCTGTCCTTGCTTTCAGTTCCTTGGGGTATAAACCCAAAAGTGGAATTGCTGGATTAGATGGCAATTCTGTATTTAATATTTTGAGGAAATGCCATACTGTTTTCTGTAGTAGTTGTACCATTTTACATATCCACCAGCAGTTCATAAGGGTTCCAGTTTCTACACATCCTTGCCAATACTTGTTACTTTTTGTTTGTTTTGTTATTTTTTATAATTGCCATCCTAATGGGTGTGAAGTGGTATCTCATTGTGGTTTTGACTTGCATTTGCCTAATACTTAGCTATATTGAACATTTTTATATGTTTATTGGCCATTTGTATATCCTCTTTGGAGAAATGTCTATTCAAGTCCTTTGCTCATTTTTTTTAAATTGGGTTGTTTGGTGTTTGTTGTAGAGCTGTAGAAGTTCTTTATATATTTTAGATAGTAACCCCTTATCCAATTTGTGATTTGCAAATGTTTCTCCCATTTCATGAGCTGCCTTTTCACTCTGTTGATAGTGTCCTTCGATATAGAAAAGCTTAATTTTGATATATCCTTTTGCCTTTTTTTCCTGTGTTTTTGGTGTCATATACAAGAAATCATTGCCCATGTACATTGTTTTTTAACTTGTTTTTTAAAGTCATCAGTATATATATTGACATTCTTTCCACACCAGGTCATATAGCTTCTTATCATTACTTTTGTTGATTGCAGAGTATTCCTTAGTATGGATATACTTGTTTATTTAACCTTTCCCATATTGATGGACATTTAGGTAGAGTTCATTGTTTCCTTTTACATGTATATATATTAAAAACAAAAAAAAATCTGGAAAGGACATTCATCAAAGTGTTAGAAGTGATGTTCTCTGGGCAACAGGATTAGAAATGGTTTCATTTTGTCTTTTTGTTTATCTGCATTTTCTAATTTTCAATAGCAAACATGTATTTTTATTTAATAAAAAATTACAAATTACTCAGTAAATATATGGATATCTTGTACTCCACCAATTTCACTCTGGAAAGTTTATCCAAAAAAGTTATTCTCTCTAAGTTAAACAAAAAACAACATCTGTTCCAAGTAATTCATATTGTTGGTAATGTTTTAGGATCATTTAGAAACAGACAATGTTCAGATAGGGGATAGTGAGATAAAATTTCATATATGAGCTTAGATTATTATGTGGGAATAAAAATTAGCTCATTGAAATATGTAACAGCATGAAAACACATCCATGAGGACCAGGATTTCAACTAGGCAATTATCCAGGCCAGGGGTCATGAAACTTTTCTGTGACGGGTTAGGTAGGACAGTGTTAGTACATATTTCAGGCTTTGTGAGCTGTATTGTCTCCATTGCCACTAAACTCTGCCTCTGTGGAGCAAAACGCCCTTACACATAGTTGGTGCTTTCCAGAGATTTCTTGACTGTTAGATGAATGCAGTGAAGGGCACTGCAGATGCCCCAGGATTGACTGACTTGCTCATTTTTGTGGTTCTTTAGTGCACAAGTTTTACTGTTAATACTTCTGTCTTCTCTTCTTTCCTAGGAGAAGAAAATGTAATTGCTGTTCCTTTGGGGAGTCGAAGTGTGAGAATTACAGTGAAAGGACCTGCCCACCTCTGTAAGTAAAATTTAATCTTAACATTTTTAAACTTCCTGAACATTTAGTTAGCTAAAAACACCAAATGCAACCAACCAACAAAAAAACCTTTCTCTGAGTTAACAGGTAAGAAGACAAATATCTCAGGGATTTTGCCCGTTACCTGAAACAGTCTATATCACCAGGGAAATTATCTATGCTGTAACCTGAATTTTTCTGTTCTCATGCCCTCATGGAAAACATACCTGTTTGGGAGTAATCCCTCTTGGGAGTGGGGAAATGAACTGGAACTGCCAACGTTTGTCTCCTTCTCTGCCAAGGTCTCCTTGTGGCCATTGGCAGGACTTTCTTAGTTGTGGTCAACAGAAAATGGTCTGTGCCATAGTGACCCTCAAAGCAAGGTCCATTGAATCAAAGCTACATACTTGCCTTTTCTTTTTTTCCTGGACCATCATCTTAAATTTTTAAATCATAGGAATTTCTTAGGGCCAGAAGCATCTCACATTTTTGGTAGCTTTCAAGTGAGAGAGAGAGAGAGAGAGTGTGTGTGTGTGTGTGTGTGTGTGTGTGTGTGTGTGTGTGTGTGTGTGTATTTTGGATCCAGAACTATTATTTCAGCCAGAAATGTCCTTTGAGAAGTTTATAACAAAATGTTTAAACAAAAATGTTTAAGGTCACCATCAGATTAAAATCTTAGGGAAAAAAAAAAAGAAATGCTACACTATAGTACATTATGGTCCACATTAGGGAAGCAAGAGAATATTTTTGTGACAGTGAAGATACACAATTACTCAAAAGCCCGTTTTTACCCTTAACGTTATCGTGTAATTTATGAGTAAAAGAGTGACTAATTGTTTTTAAAAAATTACTGAAATGTTTACAGCCATATAATGGTCACTTCATTCAAGGTTTTCTTTGCAGTGAAGCATCAAAATATTTTTTAAATTTCTCTTTTAAATGGCTTAAAAGCCCACAGCTCTAGATGAGAACAAATCTTCATCTTTATGAATACAAACTTGATTTTTGGAAACAGGTAAAAATCATTCAGATCCAGATTTTGTGAATCATTTAAGTAATCACATTGTAAAATATCTTGGATGCAAAAATGTGAAGTGTTGAATAGTCATAGCAGCATTATTCATAGCAGCCACCAAGTGGAAACAGCTCAAAAGTCCATTCAACTGTTGAATGAATAATAAAATGTGACTTACATAAAATATTATTTGGCTATGAAAAGGGATAAAATACGGATATAAGCTACTACATGCATGATCCTTGAAAACATGCTCAGGGAAAGAAGCCAATTATAAAAGGCCACATATTTATTATATAATTCCATCTATAAGAAACATCCAAAATAGTCAAATTTATAGAGGTGGAAAATAGATTGGTGATTGCCTGGCTAATGGGTGTGGGTTTTCTTTTGGGGGTGACGAAAATGTTCTAAGCTTAGATTGTGGTGATGGCTTCACTCTTGTGTATATAACGAAACATTAAATTACACGTTTTAAATGAGTGAAGTTTATGGCTTATGAATTATATATCAAAACGATGTTTAGAAAACAAAAAAAAATGCAGTGACTAGGCCTGATATTCTCATGATATTAAAGACAATTCCCCCAAATTGAACTCCAAAAATAGTTTTTTTAAGTTATAAAAACAGAATAAGTAAACAGTGAATAGAGTAAGTCAAGATGAATACTTTGAGGCAAAAATTCATTTCCATGTGTATATGTTCTGGCATATTCAACATAACTACACTCAAGCAGACACTCTTCCAAGAATAGAGCTCAAAAATTTTCCCATTTCTCCAAAGTGACAGATCTGCTACTTGGAATATTTCCCCTTCTGAACAATCTCACAGTTGGCACTAGATGTGTTTCTAAAAGTTATCCCTCTTGACTGATGAATAGAACTGGCTTCATTTACAAAGGATTTAGTTAAGATATCTGAATATCTAAATATAGAAGCAGCTTTATTTTCTTAATCTGTACAACTGTTTTCTTAATTTTTATTTGTAGAAGAGATATTTCTGAAGTGAAGTAATAAATCATTCTTTTAACATCCATATTAGCTATAACCCTCCAGTAACGAGGATCCCTGCAAAAGACATTTTACTGTAACAAAACTTCGGCATTAAATGTATTTGACTAGTAATAAACTTGAGAAGCCAAGATGCCATAAACTGAAAACCTCCATTTCATTTGGAAGAATATTTTTTCTTCTAGATTCTGTCCGATGACCGTATGCAGAGATGTATGTATATAAATATGGGAACTGTGCGTGATGGCCAATCAAAGGGAATTGATGCTGAATGAAATGAACATATGCTATAAAAATACAGCTCTACTGTAAGCATAAGTTTGATGTAGGGTTAACCACATTCGCTGTGCTAAATGCTCATTGCACGTTCACCTAACAGTGTTTCCGTGGCCTTTGGAATTTAAGGAGGGCTCTTAGGGATGGTGACCATGACCCTGCCCGTTTTGAAAGAGCTGATACTTCTCAATGCAGGCCCTTCAACTAGAAGCAATTAGAAGCATTCATCATCTTTCTAGTCATCATTTCTTTTAAAAATAGCTAGTATGGATTAAAATATTTAAAGGCATCATTAGAGACTTGAGTTGGGGATACAAGAAGACCTTGATTTCTGATTCTAGTTTTCACCTTTTTTGAGGATACCTGTCATGTCTTCCCCAACACTTACTCCCCTCCACCCACCATTCCCCACTTTCCCCAACCCCTGGAATATTAAGCCTGGAGAGGAGAAAGAATGTGGGCAGTGGGCAGCAAGGGAAGGTTCATACTCTTTTCCCTTAATAGTGGTGTGAGTGTTTATAGTTGTCCTAGAGTTTCCCAAGCACTAACCACTTTGCTGCAGGACCCACAGAGGGGGTTGCGAAAGCTCTGAAAACCGAAGGGCCAGTGTGTGCAGCTCTCGCTAGCCATGCATCTCACGCTGTCCCAACATGGGGCTGCAGTAAATGTACGGAGATGGTAGAAATTAATACAAAGTTAACAGAGATATCCGTAAGTCCTCATCTGAATTGCTGATAAAAAACCACAAACTCCTTTTCTGTCATTTATTTATTTTAAGCAACACAGGCACTAAGGAGAAGAAAGTTCACCACCAGTAAAAATGACAGCTTTTGAAGAACTACCTCCACCTCACTGTGGATTCAGCATAGTGGCTTTGCTAATCCAAATTATCGGCATTGTCTGCCTCTGTCAACTCAACCTTCCTCAAATTGCTTCACCAGGCTTTATTCACCCACTCTGACTCTGCTTACTCGTTTACACAGTTGAGGTCAAAGCACCTGCTTTCTACCTGTCATACTAGGTGTGCAACCAGTGTTTGTGCTCTACGCACTGGAAGCCTGTTGAAATAAATGAAATAAAGATATTTTACAATAGGCATAGAGTCCAGTGGAGAAGAGTGGTTTGGGTAATTTACATGCACTTGAAAATTGTTTTTGCTGCCTGTGTTTTTATATCCTTGTCACTGAAAATCTTAGACACTGTTGAAATAGTAGAATAGACTCTATATTAAAAACAAACACCAAAACCAAAGTAATAGAAATGCCGGTCTTTGGTTTAGGGGATGGATGTCATAGCAACTGGTCTTTTCTGCCTCCCCGATTACCTTCCCAGATTCTTACACCCCCTTCCCCATCTTTGCATCCTGATGAAACTTGGAAAGCTGTGCTCCAGAACGTTAGCACAGTGGTAAAGCAATTACCACCCAACACAGCCGCGGAATCCATCGCACACTATGTGAATTTAATCAAGCCATTTCAGCCCGAGTCTCAGTCTGAGAGCCTGGTGTTCTGCATGCCTTCTGTGAGGGTGGATTGTGTCCAACTTCATTTTGTGTTTTGCTGTTGCTCTAATGCTTGCTGTTTTTCCTCCTTTACTTTAGAGATCTGATTCATACAGTGTAGGGCCCACTTACTATCTCCAGTTCCCCATCTCGTTTTTACTGACAACTCACTTTATAACACTCAGTTTTATATCTTCATTGGAACTAGGAAATGAATTTAATCTCACACTTTCCAAAAATCTGCGGTCACAGAGATCAGGGCCAAAGTGGTTGGGGTTTTGTGTGCATGAAAGTAGCCAGCATTATTCTCCAACCACTAATGACTCCTCCAGACCAAGTAGCTCTTGTCCAGCCTTTGAATTTTCCCAGAAAAGTTCCCAGCCTGCCTGTCAGGGATAATCAGGGATGTCTCCTAATGCCTGTTATGCAGTCTGTCCAGGGCGCTGGAATTCCTGCGCCCGCTCCAGTGGTAGAGAGTAAATCCAGCAGATGAAAATAACCAAAGCCCGGCAACACATGGATCGAAGCTCCCTGATGCCAGACCATGTTGTCGCATTTTATCATCTTGCCATTTTTAAGTTTGAAACTGAGCGGAGTCTTGGTTCTGTTGTGTCCTTTGTTTAGGATTTTTAATGACTGACACAATACCATTGAATCAAGTGTAGATTTCAGAGTAGAGTTTGACATGAGAGACTGTCCACTCTGAATCCTCATTTCAGAAACGAGGCAATGAAAACCCAAGACAGAAGTTAGAGAAAGAGCTGGGGCCAGACACGCAGGTGCC
>RJWJ010040217.1:0-14029 GCA_004363605.1 Indri indri | reverse complement strand
CGTGCCTGTAGTCCCAGGTACTTGGGAGGCTGGGGCAGGAGGATTGCTTGAGCCAGGAGTTTGAGGTTGCTGTGAACTACGCTGATGCCATGGGACTCTAGCTGGGGCAAAAGAATGAGACTATGTCTTGGGAAAAAAAAAAAAAAAAAAGGTCTAAAAAGTTAAAATTTGATTAAAACAAGGAATCACATAAGACAGCAGCAAAATTAATGAAATGTGCTTTGGCATTCTTAATATGAAATTACTCTATATAACTTTTTTGATTTCAATTATATTAAAATTAATCTCAACTAGAAATAAATCACCCCTACTGCTTAAAATTGTTAACTAGGTAATAGATATCACTGTCAGCTAGTGGTAGTTTACCCTCATTGCCAAACCTAAAATTTGAACCTGTGAAAAGTAAGATCCACACTATTTTTTTCATAAGATCTACACTCTTGAAATAAAATATCTTTATTAAATAAAACATTATGTTACCCTCATTCACAGGAGATAATATTTTCAAGATTATTTGACATCATCAAACTCCTATTAGAACAATTATTGATTTGTAAATTAAATTAAAAGTAATTTAAAATAATCACTTGACAAATAATCACTTGCAAAAACAAGTAACAAAAATAAGAACACAACCTAAGTAATGCAATCTTATATTTGGAATAAACAAGCTTTCCAAATAACCTTGTTTATTGTGTAAATGACCAAAGCCAACATTGGAATTTCTCAAATTTTCACTATAATCTCTGTGATTCCCACTATCCTTTTTTTGAATTTTTTTTTTTATTTCAGCATATTACAGGGGTACAAATGTTTGCGTTACATATATTGCCCTTGCCCCACCGGAGTCAGAGCTTCAAGCATGTCCATCCCCCAGATGGTGCGCACCACACCCATTATGTGTGAATATACTCATCCTCCCCTCCCCCCTTCCATCTGCCCGACAACTAATGCGTGTTATTACTATATATGCACTTAAGTGTTGATCAATTTTATTAATTTGATGGTGAGTAAATGTGGTGCTTGTTTTTCCATTCTTGGGATAGTTCACTTAGTAGAGTGGGTTCCAGCTTTATCCAGGATAATACAAGAGGTGCTATATTGCCATTGTTTTTTTGTGGCTGAGTAGAACTCCATGGTATACATATACCACATTTTATTAATACACTCATATATTGATGAGCACTTGGGTTGTTTCCAAATCTTTGCAATTCACTATCCTAACTTGTAAAATATATGTAGTAATTACTTCTGCAGAGAAGGGTTCTGGTAAAAAGTGGATATGAATACACATGAAGCATTTAGAATAGTGCCAGCCATGAAGTAAGCAATTATTAATTGTTAGCTATTCATAATAGTAATTATTATTCCGTGTATTTTAGGATCCTTTTTTATTTTGTGAATATGTTTCCATTGACAAAAACTATGTACATATTATACATCAGACCTTTAATTCATATTCCCACAGGGTGAATTACTAGATATTTAACATTAAGTATAATGAATTCACTTTATGATTGCAATTCTAGTATATAAAAAATACATTAAAAACCATTATAAATAAATGTTTATTTCTCTTAGATACTTCTGCTAATATTCTTTGTTAAAAGGCCTTTTACATTTTATTAATTAATGGCTGAGATTGAGTTCAGGTGTAAGAATTATGTGCAGTTAATTTTAGACTCCCTTGAGTCTTCTGTCTGAAGTTCATTATTATCCTGTCTGGTCAGGAACTGCTGTTGCTCTAGGGAAAAATGTCTCATGTTAGAGATCTGTTGCTTAAAATACTTAGTGTCTTAGGTTATCATCCTTTCTGTGTAAAGTATTGCCTTTTCTTTTGTAAAAGGGAATCTGTTGTTAATACTTCTTTTAATTTTCACTGACTCTTCTGTCAAATTATAAATTACAAGTGAAGACTGAGAGTTGCTAATCAAGCTGCCATCCTCCAAGGAGACTAGAAACACATAATAAGTAATGTCAATTCTTTTCTGATACAAAATTTTAGCAAAAAACACTTAAAGTGAGAAAAAGCTGTACTATTTCCACATCCATTATCAATTTCCCATGTCAGTATTTCTTAAAGTAATTGATTGTGAATCATAATAAAACAAAGCAATTTAAAAACAACTAGATCTAATATAAATTGACAATATATAAAACTGAATTACCCTTTTGCTCCTTACTTTCCTAAGAGATTGAAAAAAAAATAATGATACATTTATTAATAACCACATTAATTTCTTTATTCTTGAAGGATATATAATCAATCCAATTGTGAAAGTAATATCAGCAACCTATGCAACAGAAGAATCTTGACCTCAAAATTAAAATAGCAATTTTGGAGAAAGATGCTAGTAGTTTTCTTGTTTAGTCATGATTAATGGAAAACAGGTTATGCACCAGGGTTCGAAATTCCAGGATAAATGTTCAAACAAACAGTCAAGATGAATAGTTGGATTCAAGTTATCAAACTGGAATTAGAAAGGCAGAGCTCAGAAAAATTAGTCACAGTAGATGGAACAAAGAAGGCCAAAATTAGTTTTATTAAGCAATTTTCACAAACATCAGAAGTCAAAATTAGGGATTGAGAAGAGATTTTAGATATACAGCCTGTAAAAATATTTGATTGATTCTCAGCAGCAGAGACTAAATGCCTCAATGTAGATTTTTAAGTAAACTAGAGAGACAGATTTTCAGCTAAAAGGACATGCATCTGGCTGTTTAATGCCTGATCAATGTTTCTGATGGAAACTTCAGTATCCAACCTCTGAGTTGCAAGTTCATTTTTGCATACCTAGCCCACTTGTTTTCCTAAAGAGTACTGACCGTGGAGAATCAGCATGTCTGACAGCAGAGTATGGCTGGCACACCTGTTTCTAGTCAAAGCACTCTCTCTCACCAACCAAAGACAGATTGACAAAATTGAGTAGGATGAGGAATCAGCACAGATTACAGTGAAGTTGCAAACAGTCCTGGTTCTGAAAAAGCAAGGAAACCAAAACTCATTTTGGGATGCACTCGTCTTTTTTTCTTACAAAAATCACTTGAGGGATCTATTTATATGATTGTGAGCAAGATTTACTTGCTTTGGGGGAAAAAAAATCCATGCAGTAACTGTTTTAATGGAGTAAATAAGATAAGCTAAGAATTTCTGCACTTTCAGTTTTCTGAATGTCTTTCTATTATTGTGCCCAATTCTTTCATTTTGAGAGCTGAATTAGGGGAAGAATGTGTTGTCAATGTTACAAGAAAGAGAAATGTTCTTCAGCTTTACGTAAATATGGATGGCCTTGTGATACAAAGATGCTTGTACTTGCAAGGTTGTTTGTGTTATTTTTTGGCAACTGTTTCCAGTAGAAGATGAGCTAAAACAAAGGGAGCTGCAGAGAGATAGAAGGGTGTTTTTTATTTCACATGGGAGAAGAGAATGTTTAAAAAGAACTCAATGCAGGTATGCGTGCATTCAGAACAACGTCAAAAGTACAGATGTTGAAATGTTTCTGAAGTAATTTGTTTCCCGAGGATTAAAAATTGAAACCAAACTGTGATTTCCTCCAGCGTGTGATAGTATGTGTGTGGGGCGAAGATGAGTCTCTGAAACTGCAAATATTTTCAGTGTCAATTTTTCTGAGAAGAGAACATGTTGAGACAGGAAGTTAGGAAGAAACAATCCTCATTCTAAAGTAGGATTTCTCAAATCCTTCACTATTCACATATTGGAATCTGTCCCATGCTTTGTAGGATTTTATCAGTATCCATGTTCTCTACCCATTAGATGCTAGTAGCACCTTCCTCCAAATTATGAAAGTCAAAAATGTCTTCAAGCATTGTTAACTATCCCCTAGGAAGCAAAATGCAAAATCTCAGCCTATTGAGAACCAACCGATGGGCAAGAGACATCAAGAAATAGTTTTCTCTCTCTGGCTTTGTGGCCTTAGGGCATGGACAGGTTCGCAGAAATCCTTCTGCAAGGAAATTGAAATATGGATACAAACAACTATAGAGGAGTTTTGGGAAAGTCATCAGTTTAACAATGAGAGTCGATATGGGCTTCTGGACTTGGAAAAGATGTACATAGGTTGACAGTTATAATTGTTACTCTATATTATACTACTCTGGGTTTTCCCGGATCCATTATTGGGGAATGTAACATGATACAATCTTTTATGATGACACTATGACCAAGCAATTCTAATCATAAATATTTATCAAGAAAATGCAAACTTTTATCCTCAAGAATAAGTTTTACAAAATTTTTCATAGCACCTTTAATCATAATAAATAAAATGTAGAAACATCCCATTGTTCATCCATAGGAAAACGAATAAACAAATGGTGATATATTTATTCTCTGTGTGTGTGTATGTGCATATATATACATACACATACATATATATAAAATACAATAACACTCAGCAAGAAACAGGACCTATGGAAACACACACAACATGTATGAATCTTGAAAAGTCTCATGCTGAATGGAAAAAAGTGCTACAAAAAAGTGCTACATAGCAGAATACAGAGTGTATACTTTCATTCATATGAAATTCTAGAATAGGAAAAAGTCAGGCAGTGATTTCCTCTAGGAGTGAGGATTGACTTGAAAAAAATAAGAAAGCTTTCTGGGATGATGATAATGTTCCATATCTTATGGGAGGTTAAGGTTATACTCGTCAAATGGTATAGTTACTTCATTGCATGTTCAAGAGAAGAGAATGAGGCATGAACAAATATTGATTTCTAACAAATACTGATTTCTAACTATGCACAGTGAAGGATTTTGCAAGACATGTGCTGATATACATGCAAAAAGCTACAAAATAAATGAATTGATAGACATATGAATAGATGAATAAATGTATGATAAAGCAAGTATATTATTATAGAACATAATAAAATCTAGCTGTGGTACAGCTAGTTCATCAACTCTAAGCTGGATGTCCTTAGATACAATACTTAATTCCTTTGATTCTCAGTTTCCTAAATTGTTAAGATATCTTTTTAAAAGAATTACTATCAGAATTAGAGGTAAGAGGCATGTGTAATTGGCACATTATTAAGTGATCAGTATACTTTAATTGAAACTAAATCTCATTTTATTTTAGGGGGGCATATAATTTTGCTTCCTGGATTTGAGCTGGAATCATTACTTTTAGTATTCTGATCATATGATTATTTTGTACATAGAGTTGAGGAAGGACTGCATATTTTTCTAATAATTTTCTGCCTACATTAAAAAAAATCAAGGTAAATTCTCATTGGATAATTAGTTAACTTTTTTCCTCTTTTTTTGTTTTTCCTTTCTATTTCTGATCCTCTTTCCTTTCACCAATTGAAGTTCATTCCCTTGCTTGACTCTGTACTGGGAAATCTCCTTTCATAAGTTGTCACTGGAATTATGCTTACCATGAAAGAAGAGTATCTAAACAGTGCTTCATTAATTTAGATAATTAAATGATGACTTAAATGTTACTTCTAAAAAAGCTATCAATATAGAAGTAATAATATTTGTTCTTCTTTGCATGAAAGTGATGAGGTGTGGTATGCTAAAAAGAGTAGAGCCCTGATTATCAGAAGTCTATCTTCTGTTTTAATTAAAGAATCTTACTGATGCCTAGAATAGTATCTCATATATAAAATGTGATTAAAAAATATCCTTTCAAAAAAAGGTATTAAAAATAACAAAAGCAACTAGGACTAAGCTTCACAAAAAATGTGGGTGTCTATAGAAAGATTTTTTTAAATGATGGTAAGGTACATAAAAGAACATCCAAATATTAATGGGAAATGTTAACATCATAATGATTCCCCTTCCGCTAAGTTACTTTGTGAATTATCATATTCCTAATATAAACAATAGGATTGGAGAGAGCAGGAAAGTACAGAAGTTAATTACAAAGTTCATGTGAAAAATAAAGAAGCAAGAGAAAAAACTGTATTTCTAAAAAAATGGTAGTAAGAATATGCTGTCACCATGCACAAAATTACAAATTCATGATAATATTTTCATGTGGTATATGAGTACTCAAAAATATCAATGGAAAAAAGAAAGTCTGTAAATAGTCTCAAATGTATTAAAAAGTAGTATGTATTTAAAAGTATCACATTAATATCAGGAAAGTATATACAGTTCAATAAATTTGGGGACTAAAAATAAAATATGAAAAATTAATAAAATTGGATCCTTGCAACAGACCTAACTAAAAAAAAATGAAGAAAATATTTCAAAGTGAAAAATAAGTCATAAAAAAGTGTAACAATTTAGATATTTTCTTTATTGTCTAAATTTATAAAAGACACACCTATAGATGACACAAATTCAAAAACCATCAATTGCTGAAAAATAACATTTCATAAAATTAAAATATTTTATAAAATAAAAATCCCACAAAGTCAAAATGAAAACAATACCATAAGAAAGAAACATAGGAAAAAGGCTGTTATCCTTAGATTAATATAAATCTTTATGCAAGGTAACTCAATTAAGAAAAAATAAACATCTCAATAGAAAAATGTCTAAAAGTATTCAACAGATATTTTTCAGAAAAGATAATATAGTCTTAAACATTCAATTTTTTATTTTATCCAAGAGAGAGAAATACAAGTTAAAATTTTATTATTTGTTCATTTAGAGTGGGCAGAGTGATTTTTTTTTTCAATTTTTAGTTCTATAAAAAATGCAATTTGTATACTCTGTGTCTATATATCACATAACACCATGTTTTTGAATTAATATAAATTAAATATTAGCCTTTTGCACAAATATTCTCCCACTTCATATCACAGTTTTAATATTTGTACAATAATGTCAGCCTCAAAATAAGCGAGTAGTATGTTTTGTTCATTCTTTTCTTGGCTCTATTGTAGTTAGGTGTTCTTTCCCAACCATTTGACTTTCTTTAATTATTAATTAGAGTGTTAGAAATGAGCATGCAAGCAGAAGCTTGAAAAGGCTTTCTTTTGCTATTCTTGCTTATTCATGAATGAAAACATGCCCAAGATAGGTAGCTAAAGGGATGAGAGGCACATATGGATAGAGCCAAGGCCATCCTACACCAGCCAAACAGAATAAGTCCTCTTTCATAAATATTTAAGATAACCATTATATAAAATTTTCATTCTTATTTTTTAAAATTTTAACAGTTTTATTGCGATGTAATTGATGTATATTGAACTACATATATTTAATGTGTACAATTTTGTTTTTGGTAAAATTTTGTAAATTATATAATTCAAAGTATAATTCTTTACATACATGTGCACCTATCTTTATTTTTCTTGCTTTTAGGGAGCTTGCTTTTGTTGAGCTTCATGGATATATTAGTTTGCAGTTTTATTTAAAAATTTATTGAGATTCATGTTTTTACCTATCAGATTGAGGGTAAAACATGAAAATGTTACACTGTAGGTCAGTGGAAATATACACTAGTGAACTCTATTAAGAAAATTTGGCAATAACTTTCAAAATTAGAATGCATATACTCTTTGACACAGAAATTCTAATGCTTGGAATTTATCTCATGGGTATACCAATACAGTAAATGTACAATTAAATGTGCATATGATATTTATTGCAGCATTTTTTTAAGCCACCCAGTCTTGGTAAGCATTGCTTTAAATATCAAATATCCAACTCATTAACAAAAGTTGGTTAAAGTGGAATGGTGGTTACCAAACATTGGAGGAGTGGGAAGATTAGAGAGATATTAATCAATGGATGCAAAGTTTCAGCGAAACAGGAGAAACAAGTTCAAGAGATTTGTTGTATGTCGTGGTAATAATAGTTTCTAACAATATATTGTATTCTTGAAAATTGCTAAGAGACTAGATTTTAGGTGTTCCTACTGCAACAAAAGGTAAGTATGTGACATAATGCACGTTAATGAGCCTCATTTATACATTCCACAATGTATGTATGTGTGTGCTTATATATATATAAATATCATACACACCATAAATATATATAATTTTTGTCAATTAGAATAAATAAACGCTGGTTAAATATGTTACATTATATCCATAAATTGAACACCATGAAGCTACCAAAAAATAATGTTTACTTTACATATACTGCTAAAAATTTATGCCCTTAATATTGTAAGTGGGAAAAAAATGAATGCAGAAGAGGATGAAGTTTTTACTACTATCTGTGCAAATGTTTGTGTTGTTGATAGCAGCGTTCCTCTGGGGCACCACTTCTGGAGCATAATTTACATCATGATCTATATGAATGATGTCCCTGAATTGCACAGTGCTGACTTGTGGTGCCATGGACCCTTATCCTGCTGTGTGAGTTAGAATTTCTCTGGAAGGAAACACAAAAAGCAGTATCAGAGGTTGCCTGTGGTAGGGGAACTATGTTGCTTGAGGAAGGATTGGAAGGAGATTAACTTTCCACGAAAATTTTTTGGAGATTTTTAATTTTGTGCTATGAGTACTAATACCTATTCAAAAAATAAACAAAAATAAATTTTAAAAATTATAATAAAGTTGAGATCTACAGTGTAAACTATTAGTTAAGGAGACCTGACTCTGCTTTAGGGAGACAGTTTTGACTTACCATTAAATTACATTTAGTTGGCTCTATTTGATGCTAGAATACCTTATTTTTTTCCCGCTGAAATACAGACATGCTGTTTGGGTCCTATTTCTGAAAATAAAGTGCCATTTAGGTCTAGAATGTCACTTCAGGGGTCACCATATTAGGTAAGCCGTATTTCCTTGAAATTCCGTGACTGATTGCTTATAGTATTTGTAGTTAATTTTATGAAATTGCTAGTGACCTCTGTTTGGGTCTTGCTTCAGATGTAATTTCTTTTACTTTACTGCTGACCTGAGGATTCAGATTCTTTTTTAAAGACATGATATATTTTCTCCAAAAAATGCTCTGAAGTTTATCTGCAGTCTAGATTTTGAAGGTTGGTAGAAAAATGAACTTTTAATGATTTTGAAACAAACTAACTTTCATAATATCACACAAGATATAGCCCAAGGTTAATGGCCTGCTCTATTACCTGTTGAAGTCTTAGCTTTTTTGTTTATATAAATGCATTCCCTTAAAAATTGGGCATTTTTTTGTGGTTGATGATAAAGCTATTTTTCTTTCCCTCTTACTGCTTAATATTTTTTTCTTTAGCTTTCTTAATAGCAAACCTTGCATTGCCAGGAGGGAAGGGAAGATCCAATAACTTACAATCAACTCTGTCACTTGAAGACTTGTTCCAAGTACCATCCTGCCACAGCATGTTGTCGTGTGTCATCTGTGCAGGAGCGCCCAGCAGTGACGGATCACAAGAGCCAAGGTTGAGGGGCCAGGAATAAAACACAAAGGGATATCCTGTTTTAAAAATGTCATTTAGAAGATTAGAAAATACAATGCAATATCAGGTAATAAAATTAAAATGTGCTGAATATCAAGGCAAACATACCAAAAAAAAAAAAGACCAAACAGAAACTAAATATTTTTGAATTACAAAACGATATGCAGTAAAAGTTATGTTAAATCATGCACAGCATTATGTATTGTGAATAACAAAGTAAATACATAAATATGAGTTTTCATTTTAGGAGAACAAAATTTTCAAGGATATTTTCCTCTCTTTAATAAAACTTATAAAATGTACATTTCTAGGTGGATATTATATCAATGATATGTAGAATTCAGTGGTATATTACCCCAAACTTTTAATTTTTAATTTTTCTATGGGATAGATCTGAATGTAATATCCACTTATGTTGAGTTACAGATGATTTATCCCTATTCACCTATAAGAGACTTGATTTACTTATACTTGCATGTATGCAAAAGACTAATAATGTCATTTATTGATATACATCTCAACATTTTAGCTCAGTTAGAGTGATATGTGTGTGTGTGTTACATATGAAACACTTGTAAAGGAATGCCAATGTGTTAGGTAGAAAATACGGGGAAAATTAAGACAAGAGAGTTCCTTACACGCATCCTGTACCCTTTTTTTTTTTTTTTTGAGTTTCTATGGGGTGCAGAAATTTCTGGCATATTATAGCCATGATTGTCTTGTAGATGGTGGACATTACAAATATCTTTTTCTAGTCTTACCCTTCCATTAACTCGTTATTATGATGGCCTTCTTTATTGAGCACAAATCTTTATTTTGATGCTATAAATCCATCATTTTTCCCTTATAATTTGTCCATTAAAGGACTTCTATAAAAATTTTAGATATGAAATTTTAGATATGATGATACAAAAAGATTAAACATAAATTAGTTATCACTAGATAAATGAATTATAATGTGATATTTGCCTACAATGGAATATTATGTAATGCTATGAAGTTAATTCATTGGATTCACTTAAAGTAATATGGATAGACCCCACAAACATAGCTCTGAGTATTAAAAATAAGAAATGGAAATATATTTAACATAATAGAATGTATGTAAATTAAACACATATAATATCATCTTTTTTTATTCAAAGATACATATATAACTAGTGGGAGCTATATTGGGAGGGCATGCATTTAATATACTGGAAAGAGTTCCTAAGACAGTGAAGTAAATGACAGTATGAATAAATTGGAAAATATTAAAATAAAGCAACAGAATGTTTTTCTCTTATACCAACTGATAATGATTTTGGGATACGACTCAAGAGGTAAAGGCAATCCATTACTATAAAACTGGCATCTTAAAATATGAAACGGATGTGGAGTATGGCTTCAGGTTGGAGTTTATACCTTAACAGAATTGGCGAGAAATACGTATGCCTCACTATGAACTTTAGTTAGAAAATGATGAGTGCCATATCAAACCACATGGAAGTTCATTCATACATCCGGTTGACAAAAGCTTATTGAGTGCTCACCAGAGTCTAATATTCAACAGAGAATAGAATGGCCAAGACCTTTGCGCCTGTGACAGGAGGTGGTGAATAAACAAATTATAAAGTACTACACTACATAAAGAACATCAAACTACGTAGACAATTAAAATACTGTAATAGGAGAGTGGCTAGGTGGTTTCTTTAGATTGGGCAGTTAGGGAAGTTCTCTCTAAAGAGAAGACTTTGACAAGAGGGAACCAGCCTATACAGAGATCTAGGGAAGATTAAGCCCAAGTGAATAGAGAGGATTTTGGCACGTTTAAAAACTTGAAAAAGTTCTAAAGCCTAGTGAATCAGGAAAACAAAAGACTAGTAAGAATTCTGGGAGATAGGGAGAGGGTACATAGGCTTATTTAACAGGTTAAGGAATTTGAATTTTAACCTAGGTGTGATTGAGAACTATTGAAGGTAGTTAAAAGGGGAATGAGATGATCATCTGATTCACATTTGTAAAAGTCAATATAACTGCTGTGTTGAGAATGGATTCTATAGAGGGACAAATGATATTAAGAAGATTAATAGAAAGTAGAAAGAAGAGTGAACATAAAATGCCTTGCTTAGCTTTCTTTCCCTCCTTTAGCCAGACTTCCTGAAAGTCCTATCTAACAGCTTCTATTGGTATTTTGTTTACTTAGAACTAAGTCACAGGGCAAAATCTAACTTTACAGGAGACTAGAAAATGAAGTCTTTTTCTTGGACAATTGACATTCTGAAAAAAAATACATATATATATATAGATAGATAGATATAGATATAGATATAGATATATGAGGTACACTCTAACCAAGGAAGATTGAAAAAAAAAAAAAAAAAAAGGATCATAGTAAGCAACTAAGCAACCCAGTGTCTGTCACAACAGATATTTCAGTTTGGGAAATATGGTTTCGGAGACATAAGAATAGAGTTCCAGAGCAAGATACCTGGGAAGCAGAATGTGACTGCATTGTACAAATAAAAAGAGCAATAATAGAAAAAGAAATTTTGCATACATTTAAATAAAGTGACACTTCTACCCTTTAACATATAACTAGTAACCATGACCTATGCACAAATTAAGATTTTTCTAGAAAATGTATGACTAACTCCACCATATGTCATATGTTACATTTCTACCTTGTTTCTTTTTTGCCATGTTCCCACTTAGAGTCACACATCATGAAACAGGATATAAGACCCAGTATACTACTAAGAAGCTACATATTCTTTGTAAGAATAAAACATCACCAGCTAACATTAGACAATGAGGAAGTATGGATAATATATCAGGACCCTGGAAAACTGAATTCCAGTCAAGGTTGTCACTAAATAGCTGTGTGACTATCAACATGTAATTCATCTCTCTGAGCATCAGATAAATCAAATCAACTACAGAGTGTTCTTGGAATCAGTGCATCTAAGGTCACATTAGGAGGGGGTAAGAAGTGCCTAAAAAAGAGAATAATGAGAAGTCTGAATTCCAAACCTCCATTCAGTGGAAACTAGGCAATTACACCTGTACTGCTTTTTTATGATAGAAACAACGGAAGTTTTCATTCAAATAAAAAATTCAACTACATGAAACAATTTCAAAGTCCCTTTGAGCGCAGCATTCTATGCAGGTACTAAGATTGCCAAGTACGTGTCCTAATTGAGAGAGAATGATATGGCCCAGTAAGTCCCACCATTAGTGGGCAGATGCACAAGCAACTACACAAAAATATTTAGCAAAAGCTAAAAGACAATGTAAATAAAATGCCCACATTTATGAGACATTTTTTATATAGGAGGAACATTATGGCAAAAAAAGAACTTTTTTTTTTTTTTTTTACTAACTGGAAGGGTTTTTTTGTTTATATCTAATTTTATGTTTAGTTATTTCAAATACAATTTGAGTTTAAAATATATCTTTTTCTTAGACATCCATAGGTATGTGAACTTTAAAATACTAGATTTTTTATTTCAAAAATTAACTGGTTAGGGGCTCACGGGCCTGGCGGTGAACCCTGTGGACCTCCGGCCCCACCCCATAAAAAAAGAAAAAATAAATACAAATAAAAATAAAAAATAAAAAAAAAATTAACTGGTTAACTATATTGTTAACAATGTATCCTATTTTTTTAAATTTTTATATATATTATATATATGTATTTTATTATAACAAAATAGGCAGTTATTACAGGTAAAGTATTCATTAATATCTGACCCCTAAGAATATATTTAAAGTTTTAGGCTATGAATTGGACTCCTTTTCCATTGCCGTAATGATTGCCACATCACCACTATAATATTTGTTTTGTCTGTATTTATGTCTATGAAATTTTCTCAACCTTCTGATTAACAAAGGTAAACTCCCTTAGCACCTAAACATGGCCTCAATTCAGAAAATGTGATGATCGTTATGTATGAACAACTTTTGTAAGACACCGTAAATAGTGTCATGCAAGTAGATTAAAAACATTTGAACCTACTTAATATAAATTATATTTTCTTTAACAATCACTAAAACATATGTGCTTCTCGTGCAAACTCTCGTGCAAAAAATTGTAAGGACCATTAAGTACATTTGCTTTTTGTTTTAAGATCTTTCTGTTTTGCATAAACTGAATTTATAAATGGTAGTAATCAAGTAAACAATAGAATACAGACTCAGTAAAAACTCTAAGCAGATTTGGGGTCCAGCTGGTATTCTTAAATTTTTTATGATGCAACATAACATAGAGCCATCTAAATTCACACTCAGGTAAAAAAAACAAGTTTGAGGGACTTCAAGAGAATTAATTTTCCTAGCAAATCACAAATTGCAAGACACTCACCAAGTAACTCTGGCCCTAGAGAACAAGAGTGATCACAAATTTCAAAGTTTTACATGTGCCAGTTAACTCTTGGTATTGCTTTTTGGTTTCTAGTAAAGAAAAAAAAAAATAAGGAAGGCATTTTTAAATTGTTTTCCACATTCAGCCACACTTGTTTAATTAGTAATCAGGTTTGTTATTGAGGATTAAGCAACGATTAAGCAAGAAGTGTATTATACATTAAAGGGAAAAAATGGTGAATTTTAATCTCATACTGATGGCAGAAGCATTAAAAACTGATATTCTTATATGTGCACTTAGGTGTTGATCAGTTAAAACCAATTTATTGGGCGTCCGGCAGATGGGAGAGGGGAGGAGGGGATGGGTA
>RJWJ010040216.1:0-14076 GCA_004363605.1 Indri indri | reverse complement strand
GAAGGAAATAGCAGAAGACGTAAATAGGTGGAAAACCATACCATGCTCGTGGGTCGGCAGAATCAACATTGTTAAAATGTCTATACTACCCAAAGTAATCTACAGATTCAATGCAATCCCTATTAAAATACCAACATCATTCTTCACAGATGTAGAAAAATTAATTCTACGCTTCGTATGGAACCAGAGAAGACCCCGCGTAGCAAAAACAATTCTAGGCAATCAAAACAAAATGGGAGGCATCAATTTACCAGACTTCAAACTCTATTACAAAGCTGTAATATTAAAATCAGCTTGGTACTGGCACAAAAACAGAGCCATTGACCAGTGGAACAGAACTGAGAACCCAGATATAAAACCATCCTCATATAGCCACCTAATCTTTGACAAAGCAGACAGAAACATACACTGGGGAAAATAATCCTTATTCAATAAATGGTGCTGGGAAAACTGGATAGCAACATGAAGAAGGCAGAATCAGGACCCACAGCTTTCACCTCTCACAAAAATCAATTCACACTGGGTAACATATTTAAAGGTAGGGTGTGAAACTATTAGAATTCTAGAGGAAGATGTTGGAAATACTCTTCTAGACATTGGCCTAGGCAAAGAATTTATGAAGAAGACCCCAAAGGCAATCACAGCAACAACGAGAATAAATAAATGGGACCTGATCAAATTAAAAAGCTTCTGCACAGCCAAAGAAACTGTCACAAGAGCAAACAGACAACCTACAGAATGGGAGAAAATTTTTGCATGCTACAAATCTGATAAAGGGCTGATAACTAGAATCTACGTAGAACTCAGGAGAATCAACAAGAAAAAATCAAACAACCCTATCCAAAAGTGGGCAAAGGACATGAACAGAAACTTTTCAAAAGAAGACAGAATAATGGCCAAAAAACATATGAAAAAATGCTCAACATCCCTAATCATCAGGGAAATGCAAATCAAAACCACAATGAGATATCACTTCTCTCCAGTGAGACTGGCCTTTATCAAAAATCCCAAAACAATAAATGTTGGCATGGATGTGGAGAGACAGGAACACTCATACACTGCTGGCGGGACTGCAAACTAGTGCAACCTCTGTGGAAAGCAATATGGAGATACCTCAAAGAGATACAAGTAGAAGTACCATTCGATCCAGCATTCCGATTACTGGGCATCTACTCAAAAGAACAAATGACACTCTATAAGAAAGACACCTGCACCCGAATGTTCATAGGAAAAACAAGCACCACATGTACTCACCATCAAATTAGTATTAACTGAGCAACACATAAGTGTACATATAAGAATAACATCTATTGGATGTCGGGCAGGGGGGAGGGGGGAGGGGGGAGGAGGCGACGGGTATATGCATACACAAAGAGTGCAGTGTGCACCATCCAAGGGATGGACACGCTTGAACCTCGGACTTGGGAGGGAGGGGGGCAAGGGTAACATACGTAACCTAAACGTATACCCCCGTAATATGCTGAAATAAAAAAATAAAAAAATTTAAAAAATGCATTATATATAATTGTATATATACTATGTGCCATCATAAATATATATGTACAAATTTATATGTATAATATTTGTATATACATTATAAATATGTATGTATGTAAATATATACATATATTTGTATATATACTTGTGTATATATGTATGTACATATACACAAATATATGTATGTGTATGTATATATGCACACATATATACATATTATACCTATATACAAAACATTATCTGTTTCGATTTCTGGAAGAGTTCTTCCTCCCTTTAAAGTCTTTCCTAATTTTCCTCCCTTTATTAAGCTTCATGTAATTCTATTTACCAAATAAATGTGTTTGCAAGAGATGGAATGGCATCATGTAGCATGTAGGCCAGGGTCTATATAACACTCACTTGATTTTAGCTAAACCTATGGCCTCAAATGATTTCTACTGATGCAGACAAATCTAATGTCCAGCCAAGGCCCTTCTCCTGATAAAGTCATGTTTCTTGCTGCCCACTGAACAGCTCCACCAAGATAGGTGACAGAACGTGGCCATGTACTGGTCCACACTAATCTCATCATCCATTCCTTTCCTCAACTCTATCCCTAAATCAAATAACCAAGTCTTCCTCCTTCCCCCTCACCCTCAGCTAAGGGGAGCGGCTTCCACCTAGTCAGCAACCCCAAAAGTCAGATCATTAAAGATTCTCCCCATCATTTCACAGACGCTAACTTCCTAAAACTCTCACGTGCGTCTCCACCTCACCATCCTCCCCCCATCAGACTGAATTAAGTAAATTGTCACTTCTTTTGTTTTGTTTACTTGGTGTTTTTCCTCAATAGATGTTCAATAAGTGTTTGCTGGATGCATGAATGAAGGAAGGAAGGAAGGAATGGATCAAAATACCAGAGGGCCCCATTGGCCAATTCAAAGTGCGGAGCCTGCCCCCCGCCTGGGCATTCTGCCTTCATGGAAGAAACCTGACATGCCACAACGGCTCATCCGACTTCAGAATTTCCCTGGAAACTGTCCCTGAGAGTGTCATCGTGGACGTCTCCTCCCCAGGCCCAAACGCCGTCTTGGAGGTGTGGCTGCTCCCAACAGGATGGTGCATGATGCTTCCTGCACTGGGCCCCACACATCCCCGTCAGTTTAACAAGGAAGGGTGCCACCTCCTTTTTCAAGACACGTCCACAGCCAGCCCCTCATCTGCAGAGTCTGGGCTAATTAGCCCCAGGGCATCCTTCCTCCAGTTTCCCCTCCAAGCAGCCGCACTGCTGCCTTCCACCGCCCAGTGCCATTCCAGGTGCCTGTCTCACCTGTCGGTATCAGTTGCGAACCCACCCACTCACACAGTGGAGTTTGAGGGGGCCCAGGGTACACAGGGGATGAAACCCCGGCCCCTACAGGCGTCAAGACAGCTCCCAGCCTGGGACCCTGGCAAGGGTGCAGTGGACCACTAGAGGGGTCAAGGGACTTCAGGGAACTCACCCAGAATGATGCAGAGAGCCAGCTATGCTCTTCCCGACAGAGCTGGGGGCTTCTAAGTGGGCTGGGGTGTCTGCATCCACCCAACAGGCTTGCCCACTCAGATCACACTGCAGCTGCCAGCTGGGGACGAATGATGGGTCCCAGATTTCCCAAGCCCATTCATGTGCCTTGTCCTGTCCTCCCTCCTCCCTCCCCTTCCCCCTTCCCTCCCTCTGGTCCTTCCCTGACTGGGCTGAGCTCTAGAGGCAGAGCCCTGAGTGCCAGCCTGCCTGGGGCTCTGTGGCCGTGGCTTTGCACGTGGTCTCTCTCCTGGACTCTGGCCACCGCTCTCCTCCAGATCCCCCTAACACCCCTCGCTCGCTGAGGTGTCCTGTCTGCTCTCCTTCCCTGGCTCCTGGTCACTCTGACCAAATCTTTCCTTCTCTAAAGGAAAGGGTATGTTGGCATTTCAGATTTTTAAATCATGCCCAGAGGCGTCTTGTAACTCAGGACATCACTGCCTGAATCAAGCTTTATGTGGTTGAGGGATTAAGTTAATGTTCTACTTAGCCTAATTAAATAATGGGGAGACATAAATTAAAATAACAATAAGACAATACTTTTACCCATAATTTTGACCAAAATTTAAAGGAATAATGAAATAAAATACTTCTGAGAATGAAGGCTACTCACCTACATTAATTTTTGTGAATACAAATTGGTATAGTACTTTCTGAATACAATTTTGATAGTATTTATAAAAATTTACAATAGTCACGATTTTTCCACTTTAACCAAATAACTTCCTCAATATGTGAAATGTGGTTACCTTTGAGTAGAGGGCTAAATTTTGGAGGAACTTTTTAAAGGGAGGAATTACGTATTTACACGTTTTCAGTAAGACTGTACGCACTCTTACCTTTGTAACTGGGATATGTAAATATACCTAAAACAGATATAGTACCTGTATATTAATCAAAGTAACTGCAAGCTGATGCAACAGACAAAAATTGAAATTTGAATGGCTTAACATAATAAAAGTTTATTTTTTGAGCTCACAGATTCTGATGTGAGTTGGCAGGATTTCTCATCTCTCAGGTGACTCAGGGATACAGGATGCTTCAGTATTGTATTTCTGCCATCTCAACATGGGACTTCCATGTTTGCTGTTGAATGGAGGGAAAAAGCATGGAAATGGCATACTGGCTCTCAAATGCCTGGATGTGACAAACAATGCTTTTGCTCATATTTCAGTGAAAAAGGGTAGTCACGTGACCCTTTGTAACTACAAGTGGGCTGGCAATGTAGTCCCTCCGGGTGCCCACAAAAAAGAGGAAGACAAGATACAGATGAGCCCCTGTAATTTCTCTTATATACTGTTATGTATAAGATATGAACTGTTCAATTTCAAACCAAAACCGTAGCTTATTGTATCTCGAACAAGAACAGTACAATTAATCAAAATATGTGCCTAAACTATCGACACTGTTTTGCCATCTTAACGGTAGCTTGTTTATGCCAGCAGGAGGAAGCCTCGAGAGCAAGTGGCGATGAAATCGAGAAAGGTGTTTTCCACAGCTTGTTGAGAATTGGGTATTTTTCCTTGCAAGAAGTGGTCCAAAGCCTGGAAGAAGAGGTAAGTCAATTGGTTCATGATCTGGTGAATACGGTGGATGACAGAGAGTTTCCAAGTCCAGCCTCTATAGTTTGAGTGGCTTTGTTTGTGCGACATGTGGTCAATTGTTGTCTTGCAAGAGGATTAGCCTGTCTCTATTGACCAATCTCAGCTGCTTAATCACAAATATCCTCATCATTTCATCCAATTGGTTGCAGTAATCCCTTGTAATCAATTGACCAGGTTTCATGAAGCTGTAGTGAATAATACCAGCACTGGACCACCAAACAGACACCATTAGCTTTTTCTGATGAATATTCGATTTTGGACTGTGCTTCAGCACTTCATCTTTTCCAACCATTGTGCCAAATGCTTGTGATTGTCAAAATAATCCATTTTTCATCACACATGACAATATGGTGTAGAAATGGTTCACCTTTATGTCGTGACAGAAAGGCAAGCCTTGAGATGATTTCTCTTATGACATTTGTTTAATTCATGTGGAACCCATCTATCCAGTTTCTTTATTTTGCCCATTTGTTTCAAATGGTCCAATATTGTTGGAACAGCAACATGAAACCTTGCTGCTAATTCATGCGTAGGTTGAGATGGATTCACTTCCACTACAGCTTTCAGCTCATCATTATCTACCTTGGTCTCAGGTCACCCACATGGCTTATTTTCAAGATTAAAATTACCAGAATGGAACTTCTCAAACCACTGATGTACTGTGTGTTCATTAGCCACATCCTTCACAAACACTTCATTGATATTTTGAACTGTCTGCACTGCATTGATTATGCAACGGAACTCATATTCAAAAATAACACAAATTTTTGACTTACCCACGGTTTCAAAAAATTGCTCTTAAAAAATTTGAAAGATAATCAAAGCCAAAACATGCGTTTGAAAAACTGAGGACGTACCTTCATGATAAAAATAAAACAAGGAGTGTCAAAGTGAAATGTCAGAGATATCAACTGTCAAACTTAGTACTTAAGGAAATTGGACATTACATACTTAATAAAGTAATAGTACATGCTCAACAATAAGCAATTAATATAATTTGTTGTGATAACAATCATCTTCATTTATCGAAGGAGTTTCTGAGAAGGCTAAATTTGCCTTCAATTCTCCAACTTTTCCAAGTGCCCACTATGTAACAGGTGCTTTCAATTACAGTATCATATGTAATTTTACAAGGATCCTGTAAATCTCAGGCAGGAAGAGTTTTCCTTCTTCGTGAAATAGCACTTTTCTGCAGTACTCTTTGCAATATTTTCTATACTCTCAGGATTAGAATTTATCTTTCCTTCCAATGCATGTTAAAAATCTTATGAGTCTCTGTGACTCTCCACATAGCTAAACACGCCTGAACACTAATACAGGTGCTCTTAGGCACACTGAAATTCAGGATTTTCCTGTGGGACAGGTATACAAACAAGAAACAGTAAAAGGATGACTATTTTTTCCTTGTTTTATTACAGTGAACATGTCAACCAAGAAATGATTTTTCACGTTCTAAAGGGCTCCAGAGATTTTAGGAATTCAGCCTCTGTAGGTGTTTCCTGCACAGTGATTTCCACGGTCTTTCCTTATCTACTATTAATACTTATGAGGGAAGCTTTGGTTTTTGACCACCTAGGTAAGCTCATTCATCTGTGTATGTGTTCCTGAGCCAGTTTCAAATGAGACATCCCATTACAATCTTACGGCAAACACAAGACGGTTTCAAAAACCCACAGTCTACCTTTAGGGTTATATCTGAAGAACTGGTAGATTATGAGTCAAATTAGTCTCTATTCACCAGCTCACTTGGAAAACTGTTGAAGATACCTGGGGGAATGACCAAATGTCTCAACATCACTGTCCAAAGTCAACTTTTATGGCGAAAGGTCTGTTGCTGTAAGAGGGATTTCCAGGGCTAGGACAGGACAGCCAGAGTACTTATGCAGGGAATAGGCATGCTCTATACTGTGGGCTGAGCAGTCAATTCTGGGCTGTTCTGCTGAGAACAGGGCATAGGCCCCAGAGGATACAGCAGTGAAAAGCTTGGAAGCAGGTCAGGCTCCAGATTTGAACAGAAGAACACACTGGAGACAACCAAGGGAAGGGTGCTGTGATGTGGAAAAGTGCTGGGACTAGATAGAAATGTCAACTCCTGGGTAGAGTCAGCTCTCAAGGAATCTTGAGAATTGAGACAGGAGGTTCCTATGTTAAATAAGTCCACAGGCAACCCCCGAGGGTGTTTGATTCTCATTGTCACCTTCTTTAGGCCTGTCTTTAGTACCTTGGCCTCAGGGGTCTCCTTTGTGTCATCTGAAAGTTGTGATGCAATGCTGTGAGGAGAAATGGGGTGGAGCCAGGAGGTCGGCCTCCGGGTAGGAGGAGTGGGAACAGTGCGGGCTCTGGAGGATTCAGGCCAGGCATCTAGTCCCAGCCCTGTCACTTACTAGCCCTGTGATACTGGGACATGACCAAGCCCTGTGAACATGGGGTTCTTCACCTGTGACACGGGTTTGATAAGCCCTATCCACTAGGACTGTTGCAATATGCACAGTGTATGTAAAGCGACTGGCAAAGTGTCTGGCATATGATGGGTTTATAAGGATTGGAAGTAATTTCTAGTATGATTGGGACCCCAGGCCCTACCACCCTCTACTCTGGAATTTTTGTTGTTGTTGTTGTTATCCAGTACATCTCAGAATATGCAGCTCAAAATGTTTTTCCCTGAAAATTGCCGTAGTTTCCTGTTTTGACAATGCTTGTATGGAACTTGGCACTGGTTCCCCAGCCCGGCCAGCCACCCAGAGCCAGCCCTCAGCCACCTCCTCACTGTGCCCTCCGATCACCGCAAGGCCCCAGCCAACACTCCAGCACCATGTAGCCACTGCCACCTCTCCTTAGCCACTGCTACGAGAACCACCAACCCCTTGCAAGTGCACAGGAGCTACCACCAGGATTCAGAGGCCGCCATCACCTGCCAGCTCTACGCCTCCCGTGTCTACCTGCCCATGTCTTATTTCTTTGACTGTGACCATGTGGCTTTGAAGAATTGTGCCAAATACTTCCTTCACCAACCTCCTGAGGAGAGGGAACATGCTGAGAAACTGATGAGGCTGTAGAATCAACAGATGTGGCTGAATCTTCCTTCAGGATATCAAGAAACCACACTGTGATGACTGGGAGAGTGGGCTGAATGGATGAAGTGTGCACTACACTTGGGAAAAAGCAAGAATCAGTCACTACTGGAACTGAACAAACTAGCCACTGGCAAAAGTGACCCCCACTTGTGTGATTTCATTGAGATGCATTACCTGAATGAGCAGGTGAAATCCATCAAAGAATTGGGTGGCCACGTAGCCAACCTGCCCAAGATGGGAGCCCCCAAATGTGGCAGACTATCTCTTTGACAAACACACCCTGGGAGACAGTGATAATAAGAGCTAAGCCTTAGGCTAACTTCCCCCTATAGCTACGGAGTAACTTCCCTGATCACCAAGGCAGCGCATGCATGTTGGGGTTTCTTTTACCTTTTCTATAAGTTATACCAAAACATCCACTTAAGTTCTTTCATTTGTACCATTGTTTCAAATAAAGAAATTTGGTATCCCCTCCCAAAAAGAATATGCAGCTCAATGGGACATGGAATCCCAAATCAGTCAAAAATGTTGCTTTGTAAATAAAACTTAGTAAATTTTCCCTCTTACAGGATATATTTTCAAATTTGAGTGTGTAGCACTCTTTCTCAGCTGGATACAGCTCAAAGAGCCTGGAATTTGAGTCAAGGACCAACTCCTTCCCTCCTTCCAAGCCACCGTTTTCATTGATTTCACCCCCATCAAATATCTAGCTGTTGCTTAGAGTTGTCCAAATTACACTAAAGGTAAACTAATTGAAATGCTTTTCTAATGGAGTCAACTGATTTCTGGGCATCAATTCGTAGGCTTCTTTCTCAGGAAATCCTTGCAGAGGATGATTATCGATCATTGGTTCTTGCACTGTGCTCAGCCACAGTGGGACAAGAGCACAGGACACCTTCCACACCTGCCCCAAGGGGAGATTCCTCTCTGCTTTACTCACCATCCAAAAGGAACTTCTCGGGGCAGTTCTCCCTTCCAGGCTTTGCTCTCAGCCCTAAGTCACAAGTCACATGGTCTGAGAGTCTGGTCCCTGCCACCACCCAGCTTCATTACAACCAACTCCCACAGAAGAAACTGCAGTTTCCCAAAGCCCCAAAGGGCCCCGGCTCAGGGTATTCATGCAGGACTGTTCTCTCCTGGAGCCCCACACCCTCACCCTCTTCCTTTTCCTCTAGGACTTAGAGGACATCTCACCACCTTTGTTATGAGACCGCAGCTCCCAGACTCTACCATCCTATGGTAGATGGTAGATGGTAAATGGATGGGGGTGAGTCTAACTTACGCTAGTATCTCCACTATCAATACAGAGTCTTCCAAAGAGCAGATGCTCAATGAATGTTTGGGGAAGGAATTCACCAGCGAGCAAAGGTTTTGTTTATTACAATTTAATTTTGACTTGAACAAGCTAACAAGATCCAGGTATATATTTTTTAATTTTACAGAAAAAATGTACTAAAATGATAAGGAAATAAACAGTTTTATATTATATAATACCTTACAGTTAACTATAGTCGCCCTACTGTGCAATAGAATACCTGAACTTATTCTTCCTATCTCATTGTAACTTTTACCCATTGACTACCCTCTCTCCTCCCCAGTCTCTGGTAACCACTGTTCTCCTATCTACTTCTATGATATCAACTTTTTTTTTGTTAGGTTCTACATGTGAGTGAGATCATGCGATATTTGACTTCCCTCTTAAAATACAGTGAAGAATCTGCCTGACTTTACTTGGGGTAGGAGAAGCTGCTGGTGGCACTAGAACTTGCACTGGCCATGGCAGTAGTATCATCTGTAGGGGCAATTCTGGCCCGGGCTCTCTCTTCCTCATCTCTCAAAGCCTCTTCATACCACAGTGGGAAGGATCTAGGATCACTCCCATTGATGCTGGCCAAAAACTTCAAGAGACTCATCTTGCTGGTTTCAGCGTGGGCCCTTGGACCCCACAGGAACTCATAACATAAAGGATCACTGCCAGGCACCTGCCGGTACACCAGGTACCCTTCCTGGACCCAATCATGGGTGAGGAGCTTCTGGGGCTCCCCGTAGATGACGTGCTCACTCCCAGCATGCAGCCCTAACACATTTAGTGTTTCCCAGATGACCGACTCTGGGGCACAGTTGCCCTCCATGAAGATTATGCTCAGGATAAGTATCAGCATGCCAGTCTTGGGCATGCTGTCAGCATCATTGAGCATCCCATCATATGTGAGGCCCAAGTTTGTGACAAGGATGAAGGAGTGGCCAGTGGGGTCCACTTCCTTCACTTCAATGCCAAAGACCAGCTGCATGCACTCAGAGGCTTCCTTAAAGATCACAGGGAAGTGCTCCTTGTCATTTTTGATGACAGTGGCTAGCATTTCTGCCTTTGTGATAAGTTCCTTCATTCCATACTTGAACAGAAAGAACTGCAACAAATGAGCTATCTTTTCATCTATCTCGTTTCGGGACAAGGACCTAGTGTCTGGCAGGGCCTGTGAGGTGTCTGGACTCTCCTTTTGTTGGTTGCTGGAACCCTCATCAGATTGGCTTACTGGGGTGGAGGCAATGGCAGTGGGGGAGGTGCAGGCTGCCTGAGTACTCTGGGAAGGACTTGATGCCTCAGAAACATCAGAAACATCCTCTGGGGTGCTCGATATTAGAAGATAGCAGGAGGAGGAAGAGGAGGAGGGGAAAGAGGATGGAAAAGAGGAGGAGCAGGTGGAAGAGGATGAGGAAGAATCCTCCTCCACAGCTGAGGGATCCCGTGCACCCAGGAAGCCCTGTGTCTCACTTTCTTCAAGCATGTAGCGCCGGCGCTTTGAAGGTGGAGCCATAATGGACTTGGTCAGAGCAGCAGGCAGGAGTGTGGGTAGGCGTTCACAGGCCTGGGGAGAAAGGGAGTGTGTCAGTGCCCTCAGTGAGAACCACACCCTGGGGCTGTAAGAAAGGCTTGTCCTACAGGCCTTCTCCTCCCAGGGCTCCTGTCCTCCTGGTCAGCCTGTCCTCTAAGCACCTGAATGAGGAAGTGAGATGGGCCCTCAGGGGCAGCAGCCTGCAGAGTATGAGGCTCCAGGGCTGAAGTGGGCAGGTGGGGCCGATCACTGTGGGGTTCCCTGTGTGCTGGGAAGGGCAGGGCCCTTGGCACACATTAAGGGTGTGTACCTTACCTTGACTCCTGGCACTGCCTGGACCTCCTCTGCTCTGTGATCTGAGGACACTGCCTCAGACTAAGGTCTCACTGTGGGTTCCTGGAAGCCCCTGTAAGAGGAAGTGAGGGGCCCTCAGGCTGCAGATACACGTACGGCCCTGGTACCCCCAGTGCTGTCAGGAGGGTGGGCCAGGCTCTGTGAGGTCCCCAGTGTTCTGGGGTGGATAGTCCCCTCCATGCTCACTCAGGCCCCTTACCGTTTGCCTGGAGGGCCCTAGACCCCACCCCTCTGCTGGGCTGAAAAACTTTCAGAACAAGAGCTCACATCCCTAATATGGAGCAGAAGGCAGTGAGTGGGCCCCACAGGTGTACACAACTGCCTAGGGCCTTGAGAGAGGACAGGAAGAGGCAGCCAGATTTGGTGGGGTCCATGTGTCCTGCGAGAGGAGTCTGCTTAGTCTTCAACTTGATGTCTGGAAGAGCCTGGGATCCTCCCTCTGTTGACCTGAGTCTGGCCCCCTCAGACCAAGGTCCTCACCGCCCTCAGAATGCCTGGGAAGTCAGTGGACATCACATCTGGACACCATGCTCCTGGGATTCCCAGGTTCACAGGAGGGGCAGGGGTGATTCTATGGGGCCCTCCCTCCTCCCTCAGCACCTCACCGCACTCCTAAGAGAAGCTGGGCCCTCTCCCTTCCGCCGATCTGAAACCTGCCCCTCAGACTAACGGCCTCGCCTCTGTCAGCTCCCCAGACGGACATCAGTGGACGTCAGACCCAGCCCCCCCACACCCGGGCTTCCCTGGGCTGACAGCGGAGGCTGAGCTGGATTATTTGGGGACCCTCTACCTGGGGTGGAGCCTCCTCAGTCCACCCTCATCATCTCACCTCACTCCTAACAGAGCCTGGGCCCTCTCCCCTCTGCCAATCTGAAGCCTGCCCCTCAGACCAAGGCTCTCGCCTCTGTCAGCCCCCCAGACGCAAGTTGGTGGACGTCACATCCAGCTGCCCCACACAGGGGATTGCTGGGCTGACAGCAGGAGCAAAGCTGGATAATTTGGGGACCCCTTACCTGGGGTGTGGGCCCCCTCAGTTCACCCTCATCCCCTCACTTGACTCCTCACAGAACCTGGGCCCTCTCCCCTCCGCCGATCTGAAGCCTGCCCCTCAGACCAACGGCCTCGCCTCTGTCAGCCCCCTGGCGGACGTCGGTGGACATCAGATCCCGCCCCCCACACCCAGGCTTCCCCAGGCTGACAGCAGAGGCGGAGCTAGATTATTTGGGGACCTTCTACCTGGGGTGGGGCCTCCTCAGTCCACCCTCATCATCTCACCTCACCCCTAACAGAGCCTGGACCCTCTCCCCTCCACGGATCTGAAGCCTGCCCCTCAGACCACGGCCTTCACTTCAGTCAGCCCCCTGGCGGAGGTCAGTGGACGTTACATCTGGGCCCCACATCCGGGGCTTCCCAGGACTGACAGCAGGGACCAGGATGGACTGTGGTGCCCCCTATCGGGATGTAGCGGGGCCTCTCAGTCCTCCCTTACGGCCCTGCCCTGTATGGCGCTGAGTCAGCCCCGGGTCACAACAGGCTCCGACTTCCAGAGTCCCCTAAATCCTAAGGGGGAGGGACTCAATCTGACACGTCTTTCCCGGGGTGGTCCATGGCTGACAGCAAGAGCAAAACTGGATTCTTTGGGGACCCTCTACCTGGGGTGGGGCCCCCTCAGTCCACCCTCGTCATTTCGCCTCACTCCTAACAGAACCTGGGCCGTCTCCCCTCTGCCGGCGTGAAGTCTGCCCCGCAGACCAATGGCCTCACCTCTGTTAGCCCCCTAGGCGGTCGTCGGTGGACGTCAGACCCAGCCCCCCCACACCCGGGCTTCCCCGGGCTGACAGCAGAGGGGGAGCTGGATTATTTGGGTACCCTCTAGCTGGGGTGGGGGCCCCCTCAGTCCACCCTCATCATCTCGCTTGACTCCTCACAGAACCTGGGCCCTCTCCCCTCCACCGATCTGAAGCCTGCCCCTCAGACCAAGGCCCTCGCCTCTGTCAGCCCCCCAGGCGGACGTCGGTGGACGTCAGATCCCGCCCCCCCACACACACACAGGGGCTACCCGGGCTGACAGCAGGCGCAAAGCTGGATTATTTGGGGACCCTCTACCTGGGGTGGGGGCCTCCTCGGTCCACCCTCGTCATCACCTCACTCCTAAGAGAAGCTGGGCCCTCTCCCCTCCGCCGACGTGAAATCTGCACCTCAGACCAAGGCCCTCGCCTCTGTCAGCCTCACAGACGCAAGTCGGTTGGCGTTACATCCGGGCTCCACATCCGGGGCTTCCCAGGGCTGACAGCAGGGACAAAGATGGACTGTGGGGTCCCCTATCGGGATGTAGCGGGGCCTCTCAGTCCTCCCTCAGGGCCCTGCCCTGTATGGCGCTGAGTCAGCCCCGGGTCACACCAGGCTCCGACTCCCAGAGTCCCCTAAATCCTAAGGGGGAGGGACTCAAACTGACACGTCTTTCCCGGGGTGGTCCATGGCTGACAGCAGGGGCAAAACTGGATTCTTTGGGGACCCTCTATCTGGGGTGGGGCCCCCTCAGTCCCCCCTCGTCATCTCACCTCACTCCGAAGAGAAGCTGGGCCCTCTCTCCTCCGTCGATCTGAAGTCTGGCACTCAGACCAAGGCCTCGCCTCTGTCAGCCCCCTAGGCAGACGTCGGTGGACGTCAGATCCAACCCCCCCACACACGGGAGCTTCCCGGGCTGACAGCAGGGACAAGGATGGACTGTGAGTCCCACTATCGGGATGTGGCAGAGCCTGGATCCCACCTCTGTGGACCTTATTCGGCCGGGTCACACCAGGTTCTGACTTCCGGAGTCCCCTGAGGAAGAAGTTGGGGGGAGGGGCTCAGCCTGACACGTCTGTGGCGGCGTGGTTCATGGCTGACAGCAGGGGCCGAGATGGATTATTTGGGGACCCTCTACCTGGGGTGAGGGCCTCTTCAGTCCTCCCTCGTCATCTCACCTCACTCCTAACAGAACCTGGGCCTTCTCCCCTCCGCCGATCTGAAGTGAGGGCCTCAGACCAAGGCCCTCACCTCTGTCAGTCCCCCAGAAGCAAGTCGGTGGACTGGGCCCCCACATCCGGGGCTTCCCAGGGCTGACAGCAGGGGTGGAACGCGATTGGTGGTGGGAGGCCTCAGTCTCCCTCGGGGTCCCGCCCCTGATGCCT
>RJWJ010040215.1:0-14088 GCA_004363605.1 Indri indri | reverse complement strand
GGAGCCAGTGGATGCAGGCTCCTCTCTGAAAGTGGCCGAGATGGTGCCTTGACTTGACCTGCAGACTGGACCTGGCTCTGCCTCCTGCCCACAACCCTTCCAGAAGTTTCTACTAGCCAAGGGTCCAGTCCCAACTCCTCATGATGAAGCTCAGAGCTCTTCACCATGGGGGCTCTTCTCCCTCCAGTCTCCTCTCTCCTGCCTCCTTCTCCAGCTGCTTGCCCGTGAGCTGGCCACGCCGTCTGGAACATCTTGCCTGCCTCGCGCCCAGTGCCTGTGAGCGCTGGGCCCCACAGCCTCCTGGTCTAAAGGAGGTGACTGAAAGAGTTTAATGACGGGACAGCAGGATTAAAATCGGGACTGTAACATCAGGATTAAAAACCTGTAGCCCCCACACAGTTGATATGAACATTAAAGACTATTGTTTTGAATGCGAGCCCTTGAACTGACTGTGAGCGTGCTCCGCGACTTCCTTTTATCTGTGCAAAGACTCCGATCCCTTCACACTAGATTAAAAAGGGCCTTTTGAGGGCTGAATGGCAGAGAAGAGGAAATGCCACCGAGAGGGAGATGGGGCACAGCTGGGATTCTGAGGAACACGGAGCATCCAAGGGTCGTGACGAGAGGGACGAAGGATGCCTGGCTGGAGCCACATGCATGCATCCACCGAGGGACCAGATCCCTGGGGGTGCTCACAGGGTGGGAGTGGCCCTGGGGGCCCCATTTCACTCCCGTACTCCTCCTACTGTGGCTCCACCACGCTGCCAGCTCGGAGGACTGTTGTGGCCACTGTTAACCAAGGGCATCCCCACACCCACCCTGACTTTCTAGCTTAAAAAAAAAAAATCCCATGGGGCTGGAGCACCTTCTGTGGACCCCTATTCCAAGCACATCTCCTGTCCCAATTTAGATGCAGATTGAAAAAGTTTAATTTAAAGGGCGGACCAGCAAATGACTGAATCAAAAGAAAGCCACAAAAACCCCACTGAACCATTACCATGGCAACTCAACTTGCTAAAATTAACCGAAAGGAGGGTGATGGGAAAACCTGAGCTGCCCAGCCTCAGACAGCCCACAGCAGGAGCCGCCCTGGCCTCCAGCCAGAGGGAAATGAGAGAGAAGACCCATCTGCCAAGTCGGAATTAGGACCACGCGGAGCCAGGAGACAAGTGCCCTAAGATTAAATTCACAATGAAGGTGAGGGAAATCAAAGGGGTGGGGGGAGAAAGTTCTAAGACTGAAGACGGAATGAGGCAGGCATCTCTCTGGGAATTTTCAGTTCTTATTCCAAGAAATTAAAGGGCTTCCTGTCCTTGCCTGCACCTCACCCACGTGTGCCCTCGGGGAAATGGAGGCAGAAAGTCTCCCTGAAAACCATGCACTCCAGCCTTTCGACAAGTGCTATGGAACAGCCAACTGGGACCAGTGGCCCCTCACTTCTAAGCTGTTCACCCCAAGGAGAGCCTCTTGGAACGAAGGGAAACCCCCACCGAGCCCAGAGCTCTTTGAAGCCGCATCTGGGAAGCTTCATCTCTGCGCCTGATGGGGAAGCGCCCAGGGATAAGCAGGGAGTTAGGTGGCTAACACCTCTTTGCTAAGACACGGGCCCAGGGCAGGTACGGAATTGGCTGGAGGGCAAGGCACTTAATTAGCTATTTAAGGTAGAAAAGGGTATTTTTTTTAATAGGAATTCAGATTGCTACCAAGACTTACTGATGAGAGTAACTGAGAGCCAGGGCCCAGGTGGCCTCTTCAGAATTCTGCTCAATTGTGTAATTGCTTTTAAAAAGTCAACACAAGAATTCAGTGAAAATGAGAAGCAGGAGTTCCTTGCTGCCTCTCCTACTGCAGGCCATGAAAAAGCAAAGGCCAGGGAGAGACGGCGTGGGAGGGCATGGGACTTGGCAATGAGCTCAGGTACCTGTATGGGGATCACATTCTCATTGCTCTACCATCAAAGGGGAGCCCTGGAGGCATCTCTCTCCTGTACCTAGATTGGCTTCCCAGACCCAGGCTCCTGCATATGACATCCTGGGCTGTTCCTGCAGGCGATGTGCCTGAAATGAATATCTGTGCCTCCTGAAATCTGCTGAGTAAGGAGGGCTGTACGAAATTACTATTTCTATTGCTTACTATATCTATTTACCTGGAGTGTTTGGTGGAAGCTGCAAAATTAAATGCTTAGCAGACATTCTTTGAACTCAATGGTCAGTGGGTTTCTGGTCCAGTAATAAGACTTGGTGAGTTCCAATACGATGGTTTATTGAGGCTGCCATGTCAGCGACCACAGCAGGATGCTAACCCAAGCAGGATAGAGGGGGAGGCGATGATTCGGTCAGTTTGTGAGTGCGGTGTAGTCACACACAAATAGCATCGTAGGGAAAAGCTAACCCTGAAAACAGGAGAGAGAAAAATCTACCTCGGGCATGCCATTGTCACTGCAAATAAATCTCATTTGTGGGAGCTGAGAAAACAAATATCATCAAATAGCAATTGCAACCCTACGACAGCACCCCCAGCCGCAGTCACTGGAGTTGGCAGCCTCAGTGTCAGCCCTGGTCCCTTCCTTTCCTTTTCCATTCATGTCCAACTCAGGGGCAGGCCCTGCTGATTCTGCTTCCAAAACATGGGACAAGCGACCATCATTTGTAGTGTGGATTACCATCCAAGCCTCAGGTGGTCTCCCAATGTCTGATCTTGCCCCTGTCTGATCCGTTTACCACACAGCATCTACAAAGCTGGTTTTAGGAAGCAAATAGGACCCTGGCATATGTCCTGATTTATACCCTTTGGTGGCTGCTCATTATACTCAAAATCCAAACTCCAAACAATGGCCCCGAGAGGCCTCTGTGATCTCTATGAGAGGCCCTTGACTCTCCCACAACCTGATCCAGAGCCATTTCCCTTCTAGCTCCCCATGCTCTAGCCCAGGGCTTGGTAAAGTCTGGCCCACCACCTGTTTTTATAAAGTTTTATTGGTACACAGCCACGCCCATTCATTTATGTATTGTCTATGGCTGCTTTCCAGCTACAACGGTGGAACTGCAGAATTCAGACAGCAACTCTGGGGCCCATTCAAGCCTAAAATACTGACTGGCCCACACAGGTCTAATTTTGGTTCCTTGAGCAGACCAACCCTGTAATGTGCAATGCACTAAGAGGTGTGCTAGCTGCTTTTATCCAGCTTACAGCCTCTTTGGGAAGTTACTTGAATACACTAACTGTGGCAGTCATGACGAGGCCACTATAGCTGCTATAGAAAGTAAATGGAGAAATCAAGAAAGCAAGGAAGAAATTAGGCACACCCCTCTCCTGCTACTCCTCCATTGGCTCGTGTTTTTCATGGTCTGCAGAAGCGAGATACGGAACCGTTCCTATAGGGAATGGCCAGCTTGGTCTCACTCTTGGCTATGAAATACCTCAATGGTTAAAAATCTATCTGCTCCCACCACCTCTACCCGCCTGGGCGGCTGGCAATGTTGCCCGCCTGTGTAATACTACTTTCTGAGAGGTGCGCAGATGTCTCGTATTTATGCTTCCTGAAATGAAAGTTTGGTGGAGCATTTAATGTTCTCCGAGACAAGATGCTGGGGGCTCCATTCCAACACCAGCTGGCCCCCTCGGCAGCAGGTCAGTGAACCCAGCTGTTCCACAATAGATGAATGACTACAGGGTCTTGGGCTGTGGAGAATTCAGTCACCTGCAGGATTCTTTAGAGAGGAAATAATAACCAAGTACCCCCAGGGCTGCTTTAGAATCCATGCATATCCCTGTCGAAAGTGCTCCAGCCACCTACGATAGGCCAGAGAGCTCAGGGAAGCATTTTAAATATTAATGGAGCTGTGTTCAAACAAGCAAGTGGAGAAATCAAAGCCTGCTGTCACCAACAGAAGGCCGAAGCTGGCCTCCTCAGGAAGAGGAATGAAAGTATCCATGCAGACTGATGCGACACAAAGACGACTCCCATGGAGGGCCAACAGCAGAGTCCTGAGCACCTGCTAAGGGCCAGCCAGGGTGCCAGAAGATTCTGAGTCACTGTTATGGGGTGGGACTTACTGGGAAATGGGTGGGGAACTCTGGGAACCATGGCTGCTAAGATCATTTAAAATTTATTTTTTGAATCGGCAATATATGCATGTTTCAAAATCTCAAAAGGCAAGAAAGGATTTGCAGAGAAAAGCAAGTCTGCTTCCCATCTCTCTCTCCTAGCTACTGGTTTCCGTCCCCAGAGGCAACCACTGGTACCATTTCTTTTGTTCCGTTTCTTTTTTGTGTAGGCTTCCAGAAATAGTCCAGGCATATATTAGCAAATATCTATAATTTTTTTTTTTTTTTTCGAGACAGAGCCTTGCTCTGTTGTCTAGGCTAGAGTGCAGTGAAGTCATCACAGCGCACTGCAACATCAAACTCCTGGGCTCAAATGATCCTCCTGTTTCAGCCTCCTCTCAGCCTCCTGAGTAGCTGGGACTAAAGGGACGTGCCACCAAACCTGGCCTTTTAAAAAATTTTTTTTGTAGAGACGGGAACTTGCTACGTTGCTCAGGCAGGTCTCAAACTCCTGACCTCAAGCGATCCTTCTGCCTCGGCCTCCCAAAGTTCTAGGATTGCAGGTGTGAGCTACCGTGCCCAGCCAAATGCCTAAACGGACAGTAACGCCTTAATTTTTTCACTTAATGAAGCATATCAATACATACATTTTTTAAACCAAGTACCAATGAACAGAATATGGTGGAAATAATTTTGTCTATTTAATAAGTACCTATATTGCACTTACTATATGCCAGGTCCTCCTTTTTTTAGAATTTAATTTTTTATTTGGAGATAAGTTTAGATTTATAGGAGAGTTGCAAAAGTAGTACAGAGGGTTCCTGTAAACCCTGCATCGCTTTTCCCCTAGTATTAACCCCTTACCTAACCATAGAACAATTGCCAACACCAAGAATTAACCTCGGAACGATTATATTAACTAAGTTATAGAATTTATTAAGATCTCACCAGGATCCCACATTGCATTTATCTCCCCTAATCTGTGACAATTTCTCAGTCTTCCCTTGTTTTTCATGACCATAACACTTTGGAAGAGGACTGAGAAGTTATTTTGTAGACTGGCCTTCAATTTGGGTTTTTCTGATGTAGTTTCACAATTTAGAGGACATATATTACTGAAAAGAATATCACAGAGTATTTTCATTGCATCCTATCAGAGGGTAGCTGACATGCATTCACTGGTGATGCTAACTTTGATCACTTGGTTAAGGGGGTATCTGCCAGGATTCTTCCCTGCAAAGTTACTATTTTTGCCTTTGTAGTCAATAAACATCTTGGGGGAGATCCTTTGAAACTATGCAAATATCCTGTTTCTGCTTAAACGTTCATCCACATTTTAGCATTCATCATGGCCGGTGCCTGCAGCGATTATTACCGTGTTGTTCTCATGGTGACTTTTTTCTATTTCCTTCATTCCTTCTGAATTTCAATAAACAGAATTTTCCTGAAGGTAAATCAGCCCCTTTCTCCCATGTATTTATTATTTATTTACATCAGATGGACTCATGAATATTTATTTGATTCTCTGAGCTATATATAATCCAATACTATTTGCGGTGGTTTGAATATGTCCCCTCCAAGATTCAGTTGTTACCAATGTGACAGTAATATGGGCGGGGCCTTTAAGAAGTGATCAGGCCTTGAGGGCTCCTCCCCTGGTGAATGGGATTAAGGCCCTCATAAAATTATGAGGATCACGCAGTGTTCAGCTAACCTGCCCTCTGCCACCTGAGGACACAGCGTCCATCCCTCCGGAGGATGCAGCGATAAGGCACCATCTTGGAAGCAGAGGGCAGCCCTCACCTGATACCCGAACCTGCTGGTACCTGGATCTTGGACTTCTCGGCCTTCGCAACGGGGAGAAATACATTTCTGTTCTTTATAAATTACTCAGTCTCTGGTATTTTGATACAGAAGCACTAAACAAAGACATTATTTATTTTGTTGCTCGAGTTGTTCCAACTTTGGCCATAGGGAGCTCTTTTGGGTTGGCTCCTGTAGCCTTTCAACACATATCCATGGTTTTTTGTTTGTTTGTGTAGAGATGTGTCATCATTTATTTAACCAGAACCCATTTGATGGGCACTTAACAATCTATTTCCAATCTTCTCCTATTACAATCTCTTAGGATAAAAATCCTTGCACATGGCTCATTTGACACTTAAGCAATTGTTAAAGTAAAAGGTAAAGTCATTACAAAGATCTAACAGGTCCTCTCTGAGTAACCCCCATGTTGTCTCCCTGACCTTGTTCCTAAGGTCTGTCCCTTTTTCCCCCAGTGTGGCGGGCAACCTCTAAGGTGGCTCCTCCAGCTCTCGCCTCCTGGGATCCATGCCCTGTGTGATACCTTTCCTGTGAGTGGGGGCTGGACTTATTCTCTCCCTTCTAATGAACAGAATGGAATATGGTGGAAATGATGAGACACCACTCCCAATACCAGGTTATAAAAGGGCTGTGGCTTCTGTTCCATTTTAGGAGCTCACTCTCTTGCTTACCTGCTCTGAGAGCCGTGATGCGAGCTGCCCCATGAAGAAGTCCATGTGCCACGCAGCTGAGGGAAGCCTGCGGCTCGCGCTCAGCCGGTGAGGGGTCGAGGCCCTCACTCCAGCAACCCACCAGAAACTGAATCCCGCCAAGAGGTCTGGGAGCGAGCTTGGCAGTAGCTTCTCCCCAAGGCAAGCCTTTGATGAGACCACAGTCCCGGCCAACAGTGGAACTGCAACCACATGAAAGACCTCGAGCCAGAGGCACTTGAGTATGAAGAGCAAAGTCAAATCACATTTTAGAAAAGCTGGGAGTAGAAGAGGGTCTTATTAGTTACAGAGCGATTCAGGTAAATCACTCTAGAAGTCCTTCCTTCCCAGGACTGACACTCTCTTGGCCTGGTATGCTTTTCCCAGCAGGACCTCCTGCCCCCATCTTGGCCAACCTTCAAGGCTCAAATGGCCAGAGCCACTTCTCCCGTGAGCTCTCTAAGTAGAAATAACCATTCTCCCCTTCGGCTTCCCACTATTGTACCCAACTCATGTCGTGGCATGCCTTGCTCTCTCCCTTGCTGCAGAGTGACTGACACAGCTAGTTTCCCAAGCAGAAAACCCAAAACTTCTCAAGGGCTGGATTCCCATCTCGGTCAACATTGTAACCCACCCCTCTCACTTCAAGCACGGAGCGTAGCCTCACACATATATATCATATATACCATAACTGTAAAGCCAGTGTGTAATAATAAGCCTTAAATTATGGGTTTAGGATCCACCGGCAGCCCCAGCACCTAACACATGCAGTATCAGCTATTATAAGCATTATTATCACCACTGAATATTTCATGAATGAACGTTCCCTTCTCTAATAAGGATTTAATTTTCTGGACTCCCCATGATCTTCCATTCCAATTTTAGAATTTCCCAGTTTAGAGGCAATAAGAAATAACTCCTGACCAAAAGCTGAGGTCTCTAGTTTAATTCTGTTGTTTTTATACATCAAGTGCACTTCAGGCAAAACCTCCACCCAGAGGAACAACGACACACCGCTGTTCATGCCAACCCCAAATCTTTACTAAAGACCCGGGGAGCAGGAACTTCCAGGCAGGAGCATAAACAAGATTCCTGCCAATGAATATTCCACTCATCGTTTCTCAGAGTTTGCTAGCCACCCTGTCATTCCAGGCAAAGCTCCTCTTCCAACAGTATCTATGTCCAATTGCACTAATTGAACACACAAATGAGAGAGAGAGATAAAGGGAGACTCAAATAATTGGATTTTTTCATCGGCTTCCGAGAAGAAAAACCCATAATCAGTCATAATTACAAACTTCCCTTGTGGTCTCAGCAGCACAGGCCTTAACTGGCGCTCTTTGGAGGCATCTTGTTTGATGGAAGATAAAACAAGCTCTTAACCCTTTTTTGATCTATAAAAACTTTAGGGGAATAAGAGGAGGTGCCGTAAACCTTCCTGCTTCCTTTGGGTTAGAAGATTCTTCAGCTCCATGCCTTAAGCTGACGATACTGTCATTTGCGGCATTTCCACCGTCTTCGGTCCTCTCTGAGGATAAAAGATGCTGTGTCAACAGCCCTTCCATATGGACGCCATCGGAGGCCAAGACAATTCCAGGGCTGGTTCTGTGAAGCCTTTGACTGTCCCACTCCTCAAAAGTCGCGTTTCAAGGAGCAGAGAGGAACCACAGCATTGGGCTTTCACTCTAAGAAGAGACGAGCTGCCTCGGGTACTCACGCTGATGACAGTCGACTCTCCATGCCCTGGAGACCACGGAGGGCCTTTGTTGCCTTAATTTATCCCAAGTTCACAGGTTTCTGTTGCCATTAAGAATAACGCGAATTCAAAATGAACAGAACATTGATCTGGAATCCCCACTGAGCTTGCAAAAATATAAATCTTAGTCCCAGAGAATTCAGGTCACTTATGAATGAAGAGGAGGAAGAACCTGGGGGCCCGGAGGGAAGGCGGGGCTGGGGGTGCCGGGGGTGCCCAAGGACAGGCGGCTCCGGCCTGTCGCCTTTGGCTCTCCAGGGACTTCTGCCGAGCCAGTGCGGACATGACGACCTAAGGGGCTGTCTAGCAGGAGACAGGAATGTCCACATCCTGACACGACAGCTTGGGAAACGTCCGGGAGTGTGAGAGCCGGAGGAAAGCTGAAACTTTACAAAGAAACTACAACAACAACAAGGAAACCCCAACACGACGGAGAAGAGTGTGAGTCGTGTGAGTTCAGGAGGGAGACGGGGGCAGGGGGAAGAGGACTGACTGGGGCTGGCCCCGCTTGGCCACTGGCTGGCTCGCTCTCTGGGCAAACTGCCTACGTTCTCTGTGCCTCGGTTTCCTCATCTCTCTACGCCGCCCCAGAACAGCATAAAGAGATGGCTCGGACGCAACTCACTTGCAACGCCGTGGTTATTAAGGTGGAGCGTGCTCTGCCCAGAGCCTCTGATTTTCCTCCGACATGCACGTTGTAAAACGCTTCTGTGTCACTGCAAGTTTGTCCATAAATACACTCAGTCCCCCAAATTGCTTTAATTACAGAAGGAGGAAATTGCTTCGCTTGGTGAAAGGTTCTTCCCGGTTCTGCTAATGGCAGGCTGGTATGCGCGTCTGTGATGGGATTTTCTTTTCTTTTTTTTTTTTTTCACTCATCGAGCTTAATGAGAATTGGAAAAGTGCCGTGGGAACGGCATTCACTGGGGCCCATCCCGGCCCCTCTGGGGGCTGCAGATGCCTTCAGATATCACACACTATTCCAGAAAGTAACCGCTGACCTCAAAGACAGCGCTTCACAAACCAAAAGAAGTCACTGGCCAAGAGGTCATGACCTAACAGAGAGGGGCAAAGGTTGAAGCCTTCTTGGGGTTATCCATTTGGAAATGGGGACCTCCGGCAAAGTGCTCTCTGTTAAATAAAAACAAGGCCCTGTAATAATTATAGTGAGACACAATCTACGCTTCTCTAGTGCTTTGCTATGGAGATTCTAGAAAGTTCTTTGCAAGCATCCAAATATCACCTCATTTGCAACCAGGGAAAATTTTCCAAGATTTCAAGGAACAAGCCAGGTGACAAGACTGAAGACTGCCTTTGTTGGGCAGTTTTCCTACCTGGTGGATGGCTGCCCACGGACATTAAAAAGGGGTTGAGGAGATGATGCACTGATGTCCATCACGGACCCCAGGCTCTGGAGGCTGACAGACCCAAGTCTGAATCCCGGCCCTACCATTTATTAGCTCTGCAACTCTGGCCAGTTACTTAAACCCCCAAGCCTCGGTTTTCCTCATTCATAAAATGGGAGACGATAGCATCTATCTCATGGGGTGTTTGAAGATCAGATGTAGTTGTTATAAAGCATGTAGCACAGTGGCTGGCATACAGTCTGAGGGTTCAATAAATATTTGCAGCTGCTACTGTCAGCACCACCGTCACCTCCACCTCTGCTGTACTATTCTTCCCAGCTCCCTGTCAGAGTCTTGCTTTACTGACCTAGGGACCTCTGGATTGTCTATCTGTAGTAGCAAGGTGACCTTGGAAAAACACGGGAGTTGAATAAATTCCACCTGCGGCCTAAAGTGGGGACTAAAATGATTTCCTCCTTTTTCCCAACTTGGGGAAACGTGATAGTGAACAAGTGGCAAATAGCACAGACTTTAGGGTCAAAAAGACCTGGGTTCAAATCTCCCTCTGCCACTTGCTAGGTGAGGGACTCTGAGGTAGTTCCTTAAGTGTCAGACGTCAGTGGCCGGGAGGATGAAGGCGAACAATGCACGCCGAGTGGTCAGCAGATTGACTGGCCGGCAGTGACGGTGCAACCATGGAGGTGCCGTTATTACTCCGGTATATCCCTGCCATACCCCAATTCCTGTATCCTGCACCGCACATAAGGATGCCAAGAAACACCTATTGAGGGGTCTTTGACACAGGGCTGAACTGAAGCAAACTGGCATCTGCACTCAAGTTGAGCAGTGCTTATTTGCCATAAAAATCCATCCCAAGGTGTTGTTTGGGTCACACCCTGGACAATGATGTATGCCATGCCAAAAGTCCAAGGAATCTAGAAATCTGAGAAGTTAAAAGAAGAGAGAAAAATGATACTTGTGACTGCCTCTTTTATATTTTGGGGGGCTATTTGTTTGGGGAGACTCTGCTAATAGTTTGAGGAGACTACAACACAAGGCAGGCTTGTCGAGCTAAGCCAGCTACAAGTTTAATTAAATACAATTGCTTGCTGTGCGTTCCCTTCCCAAACGGCCTCATGCATATTCATCACTGTAATTACGGTAGTGAAAAAATCCAGAACTAATTATTCTGTGCTCTCCATCTTTCACATGCCTAGAATTTTTGCATAATTACTGTTGAAATTAATCGCAAGTTAGTTAATTTTATACTTTGTCCTTTCAAGACTTAATTGAAAATTAATTTAAAAGGTACAAAAAACCCCCCACAAAAACCCACAATAAAAACCCCACCATCAACCATTATGGCAAATCTGGTTTCCCAGATTTACAATGTGCATTAAAAATGTGATGTGATTACTTCTAACCTGATGGAGTGCAGGGTTGTACATGTCAAGCTATAATAAAAGGCCAGTCCCGTTAATGTCAGAGAAGTCACATCCCTATTTTTTCTACCCTATAGCAACAAAGACTCCGATGGGTAGGGAGGCCTGCCAATGGTCTGGCTGTCTTCTGGTTGCGGGTTTATCATTTTATCTTCCATAACTGCATCTCCAGCCTCACCCCACTGCACTTCTACGCTCAAATATCTCTACTGGTACCGATTTTCAGGACCCAACTGCAATCTGGCATGCCAGAAACTTCACTTTCATGCTTAGCAAACCAACAGAAAACATGCCTTTCCCCCCTTCTGTCCACACACTCTGTTCCCACCAGCTCCTTGGAGTTACTCCCATTACTCCTGTTTCTGGGATCCCTTCTGCGTGGGACCAGGAGGAAACATTTAGCAAGTGCCCGCCCTGTCCTGCACGCGGCTTTACGCCCAGGCATGAATTTCATTTAATTTCAGCACCTAACACAGTGCCTGACATAGAACAGACAATCGATCAATCCATCGTTATCTCCTGAGTGACTGACTGAATAAAGAATATTCACTGCAAGCCTATGGGAGGCGTCACAGCCCCACTGTTATTGAGAAGGAAAGGCACGTTTGGACAGGTTAAGTATGTCCCTTGAGTTCACACAGCCAGTAAGTGGCACAGCTGGCATGTGGTGTCCAATATTCTCTTCCCACCACCCCATGTTGTCCCTTCACCCTCCTCCTGCCCTCTTGACAGTTCAGATTTTAGCTTCTGCCGGCTGTGGTCTCTTTGCAACATGTCTTTCTTGGCCCTGAGTCCTGAAACTTGCTTGTTATTAACTGAATGTTTGTATCCCCCACAAATTCACATGTGGAAACCCTAACCCCAACGTGATGGTACTTGAGATGGGGCCTTTGGGAGGTGATTAAAGTTAGACCAGGATATGAGGGTGGGGCTCCTATAATGAGATTAGTGCCCTGATAAGAGGGGACACCAGAGAGCTTGCTGAAGTGAGGACACAGCCAGAGGTGGCCGTCTGCAAGACAGGAAGGCCTTCACCAGAAACTGAATTGGCTAGCACCTTGATCTTGGACTTCCAGCCTCCAGAACGGTGAGAAATAAATGTCTGTTGTTTAAGTCATCCAGTCTATGGTATTTTGTTACGGCAGCCCGAGCAGAGTACAACATTGTTCCACACTTTTATTCAATGACCTTGGTTACCTTACTTATGTTTTGGATTGATTCAGGGTTGAGCTGTGAGAGTATAATGGAAAAGATAAGTGAAAACCAACTCAAGAGGGAGAAGACAAGTCTTTATGACACAAAGGAAGCTGGACGGGCTCCTGTTAAAAGGCCAAGGCTTAGCACATGCTAAGCAGTCAACCCACCTGGAACGAGCCAGAAGCATATATGCATATCTCTTGGGAATCAAAGCTTCCTGCTACTCCTAACAATATGCTAAGGAGGCCCTCATTGAGAAAGCAGGCATGTCTTCAATAGTTCCGCAGAGGATAAGAATGAATCAACCTGTTATCGAGTAGATGGGGAGGAGAAAGAGGTGGAAAGCAAATTCACAGAGCACAAAGCCATTGATTTTTTTTTTTTTTTTTTTTTTTAGTCCATAAAAGTATCTCCTTTGATGGTGACTTCAGTGACCTAAGACTTCAGCAATTTCAGGAGAAACAATTCATCCTCCAAGAGGCTCATAAGATTTGGGGGTCTCTTATGACCCTGGGAGCAGATTCCTTAACAGGGATCCTTTAGAGTTAAGACTCCAGAAATATGAGAGGTATTTTAAGAAATAAACTGATTGCCTGTATATAAATTTTTCCTCCAAATGTGTAAACAGAGGCTCCCATTCCAGAAAAAGTCATCTCTGTATTTGGATGAAGGGAAATAAAAAAAAAAAATCACTCCCGTGGGAAGGAAGCGGAGGAATGAAAGAGGTAGTTCTGAAAAACCAGAGTTTTCTGGAAAGACATTTTCTTTTTCAGACAGCAGTGCTTGACTCTGAAGCAAAATGTCCCATACAAAGTTCACTAAGTCCCAGTGTTAACTTTCTTTAGTTTTAATTAAATTTAATTTTCCTGAACGTATAGGGACTTACGGGGTTCAATGCCATTGTCTTTAGACATCCTACAGCCGGGACCCTGGGCTCAAGTTCCTATAACCTGATAAAGTCAAGGGTTTTGGTTCCTCTTAAGTGGCGAATGAAAGAGAAAGACAATCCTTCACTTGAAACCTTCCCAAGCTCCCGGTAAGAGAGCCGGGCCCTGGAGAAAGGCTGGGGGTCCACCGCTAAGGTTAATACACGCCAAGTGCCTTGCGTGTTGCATGAGGGATTCAGGTAAAACCATGAAGGCATGAGGGATTATTGATTCCTCCCTAAAAAAAAGCAGGCAGAAGCGGTTATATTTGCATGGTCTTAGCAGAACAAGACTGTCTGTACAGCTGAAGGGCCCCATGTGCATTGTTAGCTAGAAATATTTAACGGATTAGGACCGCGCATACTGGCAGACAGACCTGATTTAAGTTTTTCACATGATATGAATTCCCCAGGGTAAAACCCCGCACGCTGGCATCATTCCAGGTTAAAGCAGAGATAAAACTGGAAGAATTCAGGCTGCTCCATTCATTTCGAACCCAGAAAGCAAGGCTCCCCTTATAGCCTATTGTTCCAGGATTAGCGTATGTAACGTCAGTGCCACACTGAATACTGATGAGATGAGGCCTCACTTCATTAAGCATTTGATACGGTTAAACTGCTACCCCATTTCAAAGCCTACAGAAATCACCGCACACTGACAACTTGTCCTTACACATGGAATGCAAAAGTGTTACTTCACCGGCTGTAAATGAACTTTCTCTCTCTCTCTCTCTCTCTCTCGTCATTTTAAAATCAGGAGGAAAAAAAATGTACTTTTCCCAACTCCCTTGTGTCTTAGAATAAGAAAAGAACACATTTTCTACCATTTCTACCATTTTCTGGCCCATGCCAAAGATATTAA